>OX376173.1:14230000-14463483 GCA_947363495.1 Euzophera pinguis
ATTATTTTCAGTTTTTTGGTTACAGTAACAAGACACCTTTCCTTACAAGATTGTTGGGATGCAGCATTAAACATTAATAACATTGATCAACTTGGACAAACAAGACACTTATCTTGTTAGCAGATTGATTGGATCCGTTTAAATGGTCCTTCGCAACAGCGGGACAATAAACAGCGCCCACTGTCATCGACAAACGTCGAGGATGTCGTCGACACCGCGAAGAGCATCACGACAACAATATGCAAGACGCAACATCAAGAAAGAAAGAGACAGCTATAGATCAAAGCCTACCCCGGAGGTCGCACGAAATGAACGCTGGATCGGATCAGAAATGAAATTCCTGAATAATTGACGATTCACTTACACGTACCGACTAATCAAGTATTTCCAAAAAATTGAGCTTGTAAAATCGACATTCGCAGGCGTTGGAGGTGCCAACCAATAGTTGGGCAACTGCCTTTTGGAGTCGGGTGATCGCGACTGTTTTATTTACTTCTGAAGCGTAGATTTGAGTGTACAAACGATAACGCAGAAGCAACTACAGGAGTCTTGCGCGTAATTTAAGGCGTATATTAGAATTTTAGATTTAAACTGCGGCGGGTCATCCGTCAGTTTGTGTTTTTTTTTTTTTACAATATCTTTAGAAAATCTCTATTCAATATAAAATCGTTTGTAGTTTTGTTTAAGCTTGTATAATTCATTTCATAGAAGTAATAATTCATTAACTTGTAGCAAGAAATAGGGGAAGATCACAAAAAGAGATGGCTGGATTGTATCAGAGAGAACATGTGTAGGAAGGGCGTTGAGATTGAAATGGCTAGAGATAGAGGAAAGTGGAAGGAACGAACATACTGTGGCGACCACACATAACAAAGTGGGACAAGGTGAATGAGAAGAAGAAAAATTTCATTAACTGTATTGACACTTCTAGAATAGTTTGTATTGTCGAACCAACCATTCTTATCCGGTAAAATATGACATCATAATTATTTTTGGACATATTGTATTCCATATTCTACGCTTCGAGTATTGAAGATTATCTTTGGAAAACTTAATTTTTACACAGTCGCTATCCCACGAAACCTATTAATTGACACAAGACGATATCTGCACCTACCCTCCCAAATATACATATTAAGATGAGAAATCGAAAAACACCAGAAGTTCGAACAGTGATACCTATATATTAAAGATAGAATATATGAACTACCTATGTGAATGCACTACTGCAATGTTACCTACATAACACACGTATATTATAGTATTAGATGACACTTGCATAATGCCAAAATCGCGAAACGTCACATTTCTTGGTTGCAAAAAATTGGAAAATCACCTAAATTCTCAGATATAACTGTATGTCTTCGATTATTCAGAAAGTCTAATGTCTAAAGTTTGACGGGTAACTCAGGCATAATGCATTAGTCCTTTTGCGTTCTCTGGCATTATGCGTTCATATCTAGAGCAGTAACAGTACCACAACTTAACTAAATGTCGTTGGACAGAGGTACTTAACTATAACTTTTATTATTAACTAGAAATTTCACTTTAACGGAAGTACGCGGTTACGGCGTCAACCCAGCTCTAAATATATTTAATTAACGCTCGACAATTTAGCTGAGAGTTCTCTCAATTCCTTTTCTTAAAAACTACCGTACATTAAGCCGATTCGATTATATTTATTATGATTACGATTTCTTTTGTACTTCTTTCCTTTTGATAAGTATCCGCCATTTCCTGGTGTCGAATGCCACGCCGCTGAAGTTCCCAGATGGCACTAGTGAGGTAAACGAAGTTTAAACTATCCGAGGGACTGCGGACTCGAACGTCTCAACGAGCAAACTTAGCGAATGTAAATAAGATTTATAATATTGTCATCTCGAATAATATATAGAATCTGCTTTTAAAACGTTTAAAATATATGTCTACTTGTCTGGACATGCATTATATTTTATAAAATTGTACTTACATCGTAAGGATTAGACCGACGTCGTATCGATAACTACGAAACATCCCTAAATCAACACAACATTATAAATGGTTAAAAAAATAAAGATCTTCGACGAGAGAAATGAGGAATGACCGAAACCGCGGGCGCGTTTGTTTGTTTGTTTGTCTGTCTGTCCGTCAGTGCGCTCGATCGCTCCACTGCACTGCGGCATATATCAAGCTTCAAAACCTTATTGACTTCATTATTACAACTTAATTTACACATCTATATTTATACATTTTATAAATTGTTATTTATTTAGGTATTTTTTGTCTGTGACAAGTGCTCGGGCGACTTATAAATTCGCGACAAACTTAAATAGTGCCTAGATATTTCTTGTGGTTTTCATTTCATTATTAAATGAGTGATTCTTGGGGACGCTTTACGAATTTAGGTTTTTCATAAATTAGGTGAAATATGATTTAAAAAAAAAAATCCTTTTGACGCATATAACTGAATATCATACGACTTTTGACATATGCCGCAGTACACGCAAAATAAACTAAAAAAAATAACTTAACAATGGTAACATTTACAATGAACGTTGACGTAAATAAAATTATTTATGCAGATGTGAACGACATATAAAAAAATAAAAATGTTCAATGGAATAGGAATTTCCGTGATAGGATATATCACAATCGTACATTCGTAACACCTTAACGTCTGCTAGGCAGCGAAAACTTGTCATCACAAATAAAACGTAAAACATAGCAATAATATTAAACAACTCTATGTGGTACATGCATCAAATACATAAATCTATGTAACTGTAAATAGGTAACTATGCGCGATCGCTGGTTTTGACGATTCGCAAGCTGCGTGTAACGAAACGTAAAAGTTTCCGACCGTGAATGTTGCACATCGAAACAGTCGTATTCTTGTATAAGTATATTTGTATGTATATTTGTATAAGCGATTGAGTTAATAAAAGTCCGGACGAGGGAAACATTATCTGCGATTTTCTCGCTTATGAAATGTGGAATAAAGTATACATTCCGTGGTAAAAGGGATGTATACATTTTGGAACCAATGGCCAAACTTTTACAATATGTTTAGTAAGTAAAACTATAAGTGAAATATATTATACAAAATCCAGTCACCTAATCAACTAGATTTGTATAGGAGGTCGTAAAATATTTCTCGGTACCCACATATTTTTTTATTGAATTGGCATTTAACAAAACACTTCAGCCTAGCGACAAAACAATGGAAATTACAACGGACAATCACAGAAATAATCGCCATATAAGACTCGAGAGGCTTAACATGCCCACACATGGCACTACCTAATATTTCTGTCTGCCTAAAATCTAAATCGATGTTCAACATTCACTGCCAGATAATGCGGGCCGCTGGTTGACTAGAACTACGCTACGACCCGACTGCAGCCCGCTAATAAACTTATTAAAATGTTCCCCATACATTTCATACAACACCGTGTGAGAGAGACGGACTATAACATCCATGTCATGTCCCGCTCACACTAAAATCAACTAATATGCCGCACATTGTACTTCCATTGTGTAAATCAAACCATTCCATTTCATTTTATTTTACGAATTCACTCGACTGACAAATAAAAACTGACAGCTGTCATTTAATAAAATATGAATATTGCACTCATTCTATTCGGCAGTATTTTTTTATTTTCAAATAAAATTTAATTAAAAAAAATGAATTCATAACTCTTAACACGAGTAACAAATTAACATTCATATAAATATACGTAAATAACAAAAATAGAAACATTTTCACATTTGAAAAGTTAAAACTGCTGACAAATTTTATTTGCGTAACAATTTAGGTGAAAACTTGCCATCTTATTCATAATTATCCCTTGTAATTAAAATATGTTTTGTCTCTTATTTCTCTTACCGATTATATACGTGAAAAAACGAGACAGATCATGTTTTCAACTTTTGTTACTTTTTACGAACAAGAGAATAAAACATTTTCGTCTAGTGCACAAAGTGCCACTTTCTATTCAGAGTCCTGGTCGACAAAGACACAGCATAAACATAAAATATATCAACGCATTTTCTGAAATATACAGAATGCTTTTTTGAACACCAGTTAAGTTTTCACAGTGTGTTTAGTACGAGAAACTAGACATTCAATACAAAAAAAAGTGGAAACAGAAAATTTCGGCCTCTCATACAAAATCCTACTAGATTCGTATGAAGAGGTCGAAATTTTGTTTTTCTCATTTCACTCATCGAACAATCGATCTTGCACACCCTGGTGACAGAATTTCTTTCGGTCACTGACATAGTTCATTTAATTAGCCCCAAACGACAGCCGGGACCGACGATCCCACTAATTCTTTTATTGAATGTCCAATTTCACGCACTGTAAAAAATTTGTATTTTCAAAAGATCATCAATAAAACTTAAAAAATGCATGGGGAACATCTCACCACCGCCTACTGCATCAGCCCGGAAATAGCATTGTGCCGCGTGCGTTTCAACTCCTCCTCTTGTATCTTCTGCTCGATGAGGTACTGCGCGTTGCTGATGGCGGTCGGCGAGCCCGTGATGGTCACGATACGGTTCCGGGTTCCGGGGGCGAAGGTCCCCTTTTTGGATATTTGTATGTTCGCGCCCGACATCTGCTGGATCTCGACTAGGCTGCGGCCGCCGGGGCCTGGAAACGTTCGGGACCGTGAATTAGTCGGATGATTTGTAAATGTATTGCAAACAAAGACAAATGCAAAAAGGGAGGCTGTCAAACAGTTTTAAAACCTCGTGGTGGGCTTAGAGGATTTTCAGATTGGTCGAATGAGGAGTATTTGAATCGCAAGAAGGTAAATATTTCACAGAATTCATCTTTTCATTCATTCATATATTCTTATTATATTTAACACTCAATCTGGACAGTCTGTTTAACGAACACCAAATGGCAGATACAGAATCATCGTTACTTTGTTATCATATAATTAAATGATTCAACCCTGCAATATTCTTACCAGACTGGAAATAACTAAACTAAGTGGAATCCCGCGGGAATCGAACCCACTACTTTTGGGACTTGGCAAACGCCTTGACCACTGGACTACGGAGGTAGTTAAAAAACAAACTGGTGATTCTAGCATGTTTTGTCATGTCCAAACTGGAAATAATCGAGCAAAGTAGTGCTTCTGTTTGACCCTTGGGACTGCAGGCAAACCGCTTATCCGTTGGATCACTGAGTTTATAAATCGTTGAATCATCTGGTGGTTATTCAAAAAAATCAATTGTTCTGGGGCATTTGAACATTTGTCATTTATACACGAAAAAGAGATACAAGAGTAAATTTTTACATTACAAAAAAAAACACAAATTCTGGAAAATAAAATACAGCGTCGAAACTGCTTTTCTCAGTCGCTAAAAGTCTCCTTCCTGGCAAAGTCGTAAGTACCTATACATAATTTAAAATACACAATATTACTGGACAGCTTCTCACGTGCCGCACGGCAAAATAAAAAAAATTGACATGTAATCCTAATGTCGAACATTGTTACTAACCTAATGGAGAAATCTGAAATAAATGTTATGTATTAAAATCTCACCCAATATAGCGCCAACGATGACCTCCGCGATCTCGACATTCTTGGAGTCCTTGCTACCATCAGCCGGAGTGGGGCTCTTGCTGAGCGGCAGCAAGCCCGGCGTGAACCCCGACAGCGAGATGGGAGCGACAGCCGGCTGCCGCAGCGCGTCGAATGCCACCTCTAGAGCCGCGCCGCGAACCCCTGTCGCCCGACCGACCGGTGGTTACGTTTCGCACTTCACTTATGTAAAGTTACTTTTTTTTTTTTTTTGGTTTTTTTTTTTTATTTCTTTTTTTTTTTGTTTTGTTTTTTAATTCATGTACACTGTAACACAGATCGGGAGTTTGTTTTTAATTTTCGTGTGATATGGGCAGTTAATGTTAGGGATTTTGTATTTACATTTGAAGGTGATTGTAATTTTTTTTGGTTTGATCGCGGATTTGAAAGAAACTTGGGTGAGATGATTCCGATATGATTGTAACTACTAATAAAGACAGTCGGCTGCCGCGCCACGAACCCCTGCCTCCCGGCCGGTTTGTTGTTACGTTCCGCCTTTGAGCAACATTATTTTTATATTTTTTTGTTTTTTGTTTGTTTTTTTGTTTTTAGTTCATGTACACTGTAACACAGATCAAGAGTTTGTTTTTAACTTTCGTGTGAAGGAAGTTAATGTTAAGGATTTCGTTTGTAGAAACTATTTACAGATCTTTTTTTAGTCCGTTGTGAAGTCAAAATTATTGGGTGATTCTACTCAATTTATTTTTATCATTCATATGAAACATTTCACAACCAGAAACTGAAGAGAAAGTTTTTTTAAATCCGTTCTTAAATAAACAAGTTATAAGCCTTCGAAATTCAGTGGAAGGGGAGACTGTCAAAAACAATAGAAAAGGATGCACTGTGTGTGCAGTGACGTCACTGCCCCTTGGTTTCGTGCGTACAAAAGAGCTAGCAAGACGTCCCCACCACGCTCCCACTTTTCTTCTTGAAAAAATCCAATTACTGCCTTAATTAATAACCAATTTTGTTGTTGTTTTCAGAATCGGTTACTTTTTAGTGTACATATTGTTATTTTTTCGTATGCAAATATTGCCCAAGTATGAATACAGTCAAGTAACCAATTGTATGATTTCATTGCGGATTAAGGTAAGATGATTTTAATTTGATTAAAACTATGATACTAATATCACAGCCGGCTACCGCAGCGCAGCTTTTCTTTTAGTTTTTCAGCTTTTTTTTCTGATATCGTTTTAATTCATGTACACTGTAACACGGAACGGGAGGATCTTTAATATCGTGTAATAATTGTAAGGGATGCCCATTGTATTTACATTTAAAGGTTGATGGTCATTCTGTGATTAATCGCGGATTTGGAATTAGAAAACTTGGGTTAGATGATTTCGAATTTGTTGAAATACTAACACATGTCTAATAGAAAATCAACAAAACGAAGCAAAACTACGTAAACTTATTATAATGACGAAAACATGTTCTATATATCATATCTCATATTCTATGACTATAACATGGCAGCCTTCAAAAAGGGCGTGAAAAAATTCCTTCAGGGTCGGCAACACGCTCGTGATATCTCCCATGTTGCAGGCGTTCATAGGCTACGGTAACCACTTACCATCAGGTGAGCCGTACGCCTGTTTACCTACTTAGTTTTTATAAAAAAAAAAAAAAAAAAATTCAACACCTAAATCGTTAAATTTATTTTACGTTAATCAGAAGATAATACACTAAAATTACCTACACGATAAACGTTTTCTTTATAAAATAATATCTATATACTGGTATATGTACTATGTATAGTACGATTGTGGCAACAAATAATTTAGCTATCTATTAACCACTGTTAACGAGAACCACTGTTCTCCCAAGGCACGACAAGGTCAAATCGATAAAGTTGTTTTATGAATGCTATTTTTAGGTACAATTTTGCAATACTGAAATTGTTAACATACATTAGAATACATACGTTCTCTTCTCTGTTGCTATGCCTGGGTAAATGCATTAAACACTTCAATATTTCTGACATTTCAATCCTGTTTCAACGGCCGTGGTCACGAAATGCACTTTATTAATTGTTTCCTTTGATAAGTTTAGAGGCAGGGATGTATTTAAGGTGAATCAATCATTCAATGTTTTTTTTCTGTCAAAATTGTCATTTCTATTTGTTTGAATGTAATAATTATATTCACCGATTGGTTATTCTCCGTCTTTTGGAATTTTTGAAATTATCTGACCCAAATTTCCCAATTCAATCAACAAATACAACTAACTCAAAACACGACAATATAATACGAATGTTGCGTCCATTTAATGACAAAAGCCACAGTATCATAGTACATGAGTGGATTTGAAAAGAAATTTAGTTGAAACGCGACAGCCAATCGTTTTGTGATGGAGGAGCCAATGGGAATTTTGAATTTCGGAGGGTCGTGAACGGGCGAAATTTTGATAAGTCTGTTTTATGAGGTGGGACGAAACAACGAAGGTTCAAACTTTTGTGTCATCAAAGCAAGCTACTTACTAAATATTACTATAAAGAAACATCATGAAATATACTTTAAAAAAAAGTTGGAAAATCGTGGGGCTACAGGACCGTTAGTCTAACGGTCGGTTCTAAGAAATCTAGTGTTCGAAAAATATTGGCGAAAAAATACGCCCATACTTAATGTAATATTTACTTTATAACATCTATGCTATTCGCAGAAAATCATAATCATAAAGATTATATTGCTACTTGCCGTTGTCATGTACAAAAGTAAAAGAAATAATGAAATAAAACTAATGAAACTAGTCCGCAACTACCTAGCAAATAACAAACACTTGGATAAATAAAAAAAAAATACAAAACTACATACATAAATAATAAATTTCAAAGTTGTAACTATTACAAGATAAGAATAATAAGAATGAATTTACTTTCATGAAACTCCATTCAGACAAAAGAAGAAAAAAAAATCTTCCAAAATTTTTGTTTATACATTTATTAACAATGCTAATTGTGTATGAAATAGAGAGAAAATATCCTTTATTCCGCTATAATTTTGATAATCTAGCAAGTAATTTTAGTGACCAATTAGTTTGACCCTTCGCCCACCTCGAGTTCGGCCCTGGATAAAGTCGCGGTCACACGAGCGATTCCGATTTGTTTAAAACCAATTTAAGAGTCATATTAACTGACTCAGTTTGTGTCACCACCTCTATACGCAAACGAACTTACAATAATAGAATTTTATTTACGCTAATGTCAAACATTTGACAATTTTAAATTATGTATTAAAACCATAGTCGATTTAACTCTGGCCACGTACTTGAGTCAATCTTAAACGAAATCAGACATGAAAATATTGATATTTAATATGACAAAGGCGTTTAGATAATAAACGTCAATTGTAAGAGCGTTTGCTACTCATTTTACTTCAACATAGGCTTTTTATAAAAATCACTATTACTGTATAGTCTGTCAGACATAGCTTGATAAAAATGACAGCTGTCAAATTGCCAAACATTTTCTTTCAAACGTCCATATTATTATTTTCGTGTCAATAATTATCAACCTATTCAACAGACTATAGAAATGTTTATTACAGCCCGACCAGGAAAATAAAAAAACCTGCATTGGCGTCGCTACTGCAGATCACCTTTATGTGGCAACATGTTGTATGTGACATTTCAACATTAAAATTGACAATGTCATTTAGTAAAATAGAAATCAATCTCTTGCACCAAATGTGATAACATCTTTTTCTCTCATTACAATATATTATTTTTGCCATATTGATAAATATTTTTATTTAATAATCACAAAATACACAACGTCCACTCCTGTCTCTTTTTGGCAGATGACATCGAGATGACGGAATGTTAATTGTTAATTGAATACGTAGTTGCAAGTAAAATAAATTAGTTCTAATATTTTTCCACAATATGGCCAAGGCTGCTATTATCCTGGTCGGGTTATACTTCTTAACATTTGGGACACACGCTTATTTGCACAAAGACATTGTGTCAATGACATATAGGATCCAGTTGTCGTGTTTTAGAAATCATGACAGTTAATGTGACATCGAAATTTCAAAAATATCTTTCTGCAATCAAGCGTCGAATTGTTTATTTGATAAGTGCTCTTATCATCGACTGGGAAAAAACTTATTGAATGCTCTGCCATACAAAATATATAAATTAATTAAAAATGAGAAGGACAGCATTAACATTAAAAGTATGTACCATACATAAAAAAAAAAGTCAAAGCGCGACAGCCAATCGGTTTGTGATGAAGAGCTAACGTGAATTTTGAATTTTGAAAGGTTGTGCCCGGTCGAAACGGCGAATATTCAAGCTTTCAAATAAATTTCAATGTGCTCTTATATTTTGTTTGGCAGGGGGTAAATATTCACAAGAAAATATTGATTTTGGTTGCAAAGCAAAATTTGTATATAAATTCTACTTTTGGAAAAAATGTCGTGAACCAAAATAAATACATTCGGAATGTTATTAACCAAAATAAATACAATTTTGACTGCCGCACATCTCTCTCTCGTCTTAGCGTTTATTCATTCATATCGAGTGGGTTATATGGTCAATGAATCTTAGCGTTATTCCGGTTGAGTCTTCAGCTTATTGCTTTAAAGTCTGTTTTGATCGTGTAAATTGTTTAGGCTTTTCAGCATCTTATGAAGAAACTTTTTCATACAAAAACCAATTGAAATGACTCCAAAAATTGTGGAGCTAAGTATTTACTACACGAATGACGGCAAAATTTTTGACCTTTTTTGGTTAAATTGTATGCAAGGCAGTCAAAATATCAAACTTTTGAGAGAAACATTTTGTATTTCACCGTGTTTTTCATTTATTTATTTATTTCAAACCATATTACCTTAAATGGTACAATGGTGGACTTAATGCTAAAGCATTCTCTACGAGTCAAGCTTCACGAAAAATAGCAAAATGTATATGTCACCGGAAAATAACAAGAATCGTAAGTTGATCAATTTACGAGTTAGTTGATCAACTTTCGGAAAATAATAAACTGCAGTTGAAATGTATTAATTACAGCAATAAATTTTAGCTAATTGATCAACTAACGGTGCCTAGCAGGAATTTACTAATTAACGATTTTGCCGCAAGTAAAATCATACACGAATGGGCCAATTGTCGCTCGGCGTACTATTTTACGGTACACTATCACCCGTCAAATAATACACTGTTCTCCGATTGGTTAATGACATTGGTTGTAAGCATTTGGCACGTGTTTAGTCATAGCGTAAACAAACATTTAGATCTGTTATTTTGTTATTGATATTTTATAGTAATGTGAAAGTTCACATAAACTAAATCCATATTCGTACTAATATTATAAGTACGAAAGTCTGTTTGTCTGTGTGTTACGCTTTCACGGCCAAATCGATGAACCGATTTTGATGTTTGCTATGAACATAGAGATTCGGAGGTCAAACATAGGCTTTGAAGCAGGTGTAGCTGCGGATAACAGCTAGCAATTAATATATGTATGTAAATGTAAAATCCATACTTCCATACTAATATTATAAATGCGAAAGTCTGTCTGTCTGTCTGTTACGCTTTCACGGCCAAACCGCTTGATGGATTTTGATGAAATTTGGTATGAATATAGTTGAAGACCCGGGGTCAAGCACAGGCTACTTTTTGACGCAGGCGGAGCTGCGGGAAACAGCTAGTATTTTATAAAACAAAAGATACATAGCTCGCGTGGAGCGAGGTAAAAGCACGTGAGTCGTTCAACCAATCAGCGTATACCTCGGCTTCGTCGGATCATTTAACGATAAGACGCCGTTAATTGATCAATTTACTGAAAAACATGCGTTAAATAATACATTTTAACTGCTCTTTATTATTTTCCGAGAGTTGATCAACTAACTCGTAAATTGACCAACTTACGATTCTTGTTACTTTACGGTGACATAATATATAGCGTTATCATCATAATTGTCCTTCATATTTAGTTTTATGTTCAAAGTGCATAATTTTGATCGCAATTTAAAATTGTTTCTCACAAAGATAATAAAATAATAAATAGTTTAATAAGGATAAATCTTAGCGGAAAAACGTAGCGGAATTTTCACTATTGTGAAAAATAATAGATTAAATTATTGTGTCTAACATAGACCTCATTGGTTCGTAATTGAAATTAATTGTGAAATTTTCGCGACTTTTATACATTAAATTTATAAAGTATTTTAATAAGGTTTGTATCGCGTTTATTACTTATTTATTTACATCTAACTTTTCAAACGCTTTGCAGCGTTCATGATCGTAGGCAGAAAGTTAACATTTGTCTGTGATGTCATAAGAGTACAAAATTACCGTTTAAAATTTGAATTACTAGTACACTGCCAGTGTCGCATCATTTCATAAATCTTCTCTAGAAGTTATAAAAATAGACACAAAAATATTTTCAAAATCGAACAACAGCACCTAGCAAAAACTCGTCTCAATCTTCCGCTAAGATTAATCAGGGGGGGGGGAAAAAATGAAAAGTATCTAACCTATGTCATGTGCGTACTGACCAAGTCCCACTTGACCGATGGGTCCGAACACGGTCGGCGGGTCCTGCGCGGCGAGCGGGAAGTACGCGGCGGAGAGAGGGGCGGCAGCGGGGAGAGCTGCGGCGGCGGCGGGGGGGAGGGACAAGCCTAGCACGCCGTGCTTCACGAGGAGGGACAACGCGGCGCTGATCTCACTGATGCCCGCCTCGCTGTAGCCGGCTTGGCGGAGGCCCACCTGTGGGAAACGATTGTTTTATTATTAAAAATATATAAATTGAATTTGACATTGTATGACATTAGTAAATAGGAATTTGAAATTTATTAATTAGTAGCTGTTTCCCGCAGCTCCGCCTGCGGTATATAGCCTATGTTACTCAGGGTGAATGTAGCTTTCCAGTGGTGAAAGAATTTTTGAAATCAGCACAGCAGTTTTTGAGTTATTTCATTACAAACATACACACAAAAATACAAATCTTTCCTCTTTATAATATTAGTGTAGATGTATTTTTCTATTATTTTGCACACCTTTTGCAATGGTGAAATGTATTTGGGTATCTATTTATATTGTAAAATCATTGTACAATCTACATTTTATGGAAAGTTAATAGGGAATAGATTAAAATTAAACAATCAACACCCCGGTCACTCCTTACAACAGCACCGAGCGCGATACTACTACGATTCGGTCGCGTACGCACCCGCGTCAATGTGTGTCCCTCGTAGGGTTGGTTATTTACCGTGTCTGCGTCATAGTCGTCGCAGCGGCCAAGCGGCCGAAGCATCATCCTACGTTACGTACGTTTGCACTATTAATAATTTTATTTCACGGAGTAATAACAAAGAGGATATCAAGAGCTTCCTTGCAAACATTGCGTGAAGCTATGAGGAGCAGAAGGCAGACGTGAGGGGAGCTCGGTTTGGCCGTGCGGAGCCTCTATTGACGATCCCTTCTACTTGCCAATAGATGTCGCTAGCAACTCGAAGATTTCAACATAAAAAAAATATTTATATTTCTTTATATTACAGATATTTTAAACATTAAAAACAGACATATATTTTGTGTAACACTAAATCAATCAAATTAATTCGAAAACATATTTTTATTGTATAGTATCCCATAACAGTACAGCATTGAAACACTTAAAATTAAACGGTTTAAAATATTTAAAAAAATATTCTAAGTTGAAATGAAACGTAAATTAGAAAAATAAAAAACATAAGAGCTCCCTCTACGTCACGCATTGTTCATAGTTAAACGAAGAATGACGTAAGCTCCACCCACTTTTCCGACGTCAATGCGCCAATGGCCGTAACGGTGCACCAGTCGATACGCCGTCTCCTCTTTGTATTTGCTCCATGTTCATAGACATGGCATGACGAATAATTTTCGATTTCATGTTTAAATGAAAGCCCTCACTATCAAAGGCACAATGGTAAAAAACACGTCGATTAAACTTAAACTCACGTGCATTTTGGACGATACCAAATGCTCCATACTAATGGATTCCTAGCGGTGACGTCACGCCTAGGTAATTTACAAGGGTGAGACTAAAATTTGTTCGACAACTATTTTAAATATTGCGCTAATGTAAATAGTTTCAAAATGAAAGTTACTTTATTTTTTATGTGTACATCGGTACCCCAAGCACGAATATTTGCAAGTTTCGTAACGTAAACGTATCGAGTAGTCGACACGATAACGGAACACAACGAATGGTGGAAGCACGAAGCACTATCGTAATCGTATCGAGACCTCGACACGATAACGTTAGTGACGTCATGCTAATGTAAATAAGGATGGGTAAAATCGAATGAAAGATCTAAAAATTGAATGAACATTTCGTTCAAAAATTATATCCGTATTTAATTAATAAAAAAGATTTCAGGGCATATTAAAACTTAAAACTCTTCGAAATTTGATGCAATATGAAGAATTTGCAGTAAAAGTTTATATTCACTTAAAAAATGATTTCGTTGTTTAATTTATTAATTGAACTTTGTTTGGTGAGACTGCCGTGCCACGGGCCGTGCGTTTCTAAACGATCGACGCGGAAGTACCTAGCACTTGAGAGGATAGCAAAGCTCATTCACTAATCACTTCAAGGACAACCTTTGTTTTGAAATGAATTTGTGTCGTGAAACTTGTGATTTATAAAAAGTTTGGACTTATTTTATTTACTTTAAATGGATTTTCAGTGGATATTTCTGTGGATACTTGGAATATTTTGTTTTTGTGTAGGTTATATAAAGAACTAAAGTGTATATTTTGTATAGGTACTCAATTAAAGAAATTAGGCTGGTCATATTTATTTATTTGTAAACAAAGTGATTTTTAAATAAACTGTGATGACGTAAGTATGTGCCTTATTTTTGTCAGACTCTTCTTCCAAGCATATTTTCCCAGTTATACATTCACCTTGCGCTTCAGAGCCTAGGGCACGTTTCAATCATATTACAATGGAGCGACTGCCGTTTGCCCTTCGTAACCGTAATTAGGAGGCTGAGCTGTGGACTGTTTGCGCCTTAAATGATCACGATGTTGATGAAGCCTGCATGTCCTAACCAAACTGAAAACAACTAAACAGAGTATGCTTCCCGCGGGAATCGAACCCGCGACCTCGGGGTCCTCAGACAAACGACTTTATTAACCACTAGACAACAGAAGCCATTTTTTGCAAATTATATGCAAGTATAAAATAAGAAAATAAAATATTTTTCAAATAACCATTTCTACTTTAAGAAGATATTGTGTTTGTACATGTGGAACAATAAAGTATTTTAATACATAAATAAGATATTATATAGTACATAATACGATGTCGAGGGGTACTTCTTGTTTGAATTAATCATTTTATAACAAAATGTATCAATAAAATCACTTTTATTATTAATTTAAGCTTCCAATAAACTCTGACGAATGTTTTCTCACTGCAAAATGTTAAGTGACAAAACTTTCGAGATACTCGCAAGCCAGCCTTCGACAATTACGATACCATACGTCATTTTAAGCATTCGTGCTCGCTATCTTCATACAAACGGCTTCAAGGTACGTTACCTATTCGATACGAAGACAATTCGAAACCTAATGTAAATATTTGTGCTTCGAAAACTAGTTCCAATTACGCACACTAGAGGCGCTGTTCAAGTGCCCATACTAAATGCTCACGTTAACGATACGAAAGTTTTTTCGATAGTGATTCGTGCTTGGGGTACGGTTACAATATATTTTTTAGTAATTTTATAGTTTCAAAATTGACTTTCCCATCGATTTTTAAATTGTTATATAAAATCGCCTGTGCAAAATTTCAAAGTGTAAATTTCAACAACGAGCTTGTAACATGTATTGCTATCGAGCCATCACATTACTTTTTCAATTTTTGAACCTTGTCGTCTACCCACGTCCATGGGATGCATACGTTACCTTGATATGGTCAAGCGTGTGCTGCGTGATAGGCGCGGGTTGGTGCGAGCCCGGCGGTGCCAGAGACAACGACAGAGCTAGAGCTCCGAGAGCCCCGCCGGCGGCCCCGTTCACCAGTACTGAACCCACTGACCCCACGGAACCACCGAGCGCGTGCGTCTGGAACGTTCCACGACCACAACATTCAATAAAGACCTTTTTAAACATTACAAACAATATTTTTTCACAAAGAAACCAGAACCGTAAAGATATTGAAGATATTCATAAAACAGGGATACATCGCAACTGGAAAACACGCTAACGCGCTTGGATAAAGAAATTACGAAGGCAAACTCTTGTATCAGAGGGGTCAATTGACTCTTCTGACAGAAGGGTTGAAACGTCGGAAGTATGTAGATATCATATTCGCTAAATCCTATAGTTTTATAGCTTAAAGTTCTATCGATGTCATAGTTTACGATGTATCCTCGCAAGCGAAACCAAATCGCTGTACAATACAACTCACAAATGAAAGAACAAACGACGGCCTCTTTTATAAAAAAAATAATAATATTTTACTTAAAATATTACTAGACTAAATATTATAGCCTGTTAATGCACATTGTAATGCGTTGTATTGCTGTTATTAAAATCAATTTATTTTCAAAACGCAAAACAAGTCTTCGTAGGTTAATTTGAGCTGAATTTGACGGTGATAGACCAAATTTAATAATTCTCCTAAACTTTATCATAATTATTTTAATTCATTAGGTAACACTGTACATAACAGCGTGTCCTGAACTAATCAAAATAGCACGAGACGAAAACGCCATAATCAACAAGTCTAGATGTTCGCCAACTACGCCGTACACATATAAAGCGACCAAACAAATTCATCACTTCAAAAATATAATACGACCAATAAAGCACTATAAAACGTTACATGGAGTGCCTCTTCAATTTATCAGCATGCGATGCAATGTGCAATAGAAGACCTTGAGCGTGTAGGCTGTCTGTTATCGTGTTTATCGCCGGGATTACGTTTTGCTCGTCATTTAACGCTTGTTTCACTTCCTACGTTTATTTTCTACTAGCTTTTTCCCGCAGCTCCGCCTGCGTCAAAAAGTAGCCTATGTTTGACCCCGGATCTTCAACTATATTCATGCAAAATTTCATTAAAATCCGTTCAGCGGTTTGGCTGTGAACGCGTAACAGGCAGACAGGCAGACAGACAGGCAGACAGACAGACAGACAGACAGACAGACAGACAGACAGACAGACAGAAAGACGGAAAGACAGACAGACAGACAGAAAGACGGAAAGACAGACAGACAGACATTCGCATTTATAATATTAATATGGATATTAAAATGTTTTTATATCAAACTTTCTATGTAGAATATTTTCATTTAAAAAAAAATGTTAAGAGTTAACAATGTGAGTAGTTTTTGACGCTGATGCCAGACTAGTATTAAAATGAGTCAAATATATCTAAACACTAGCTGTTTCCCGCAGCTCCGCCTGCGGTATATAGCCTATGTTACTCAGGGTGAATGTAGCTTTCCAATGGTGAAAGAATTTTTGAAATCGGCACAGTAGTTTTTGAGTTTATTCATTACAAACATACACACAAAAAAACAAATCTTTCCTCTTTATAATATTATTAGTGTAGACCTATTACACTTTAAATCATCATTATAGTAAAGTCCTTTGTAGAAGTAACATTTCATACCCTTACGATTCGCAGAAAACATTCTGATTATTAACTTAAAGTAGATAAAATATTTCTTTCATCGCACATTTAAAAATATTAATATATATATAAGTGTTAGTACGTTATTTTCTTAGATACACATTGAGGACCAGAAATATAAAATCTCCTTATAATATATCTTCTTCAATCTAGTCGAAAAATCCACTTTATTGATAGGCAGTTAATAGAGTTTACAATTTATCAAACAAAAAAACTAATTAAATATGTTGGAACCCACATTTTTTTAAAGATGTTGATGAAGGGTTTTTATGTTTCTGATCAATAGACAATAGGAAGCTATTAGTAGAGTGTAGAGCATCAAGGAACGAGCCAGTGTCACCACTTGAACACGCCCACAGGTGCTTACCACAAGTTTGGTCAGCATTGGCGGGATTTATAACCTAAAAAAATAGGAATACAATATTCCTTCTGAGCACAAAACACCAGTGGAATTTGAGTATGAAAAAAGAGCCCCAGGTTAATAGTAAGATAACTGAGAATTTCAATATATAACTATATGACGATCTCTGTTTAACCCAAAGGTTGACTGTTAGATAATGCTTTTAGCTTTAAGATCGCTTATTGTTCTATACAACTGTATTATGTACAAAAGAATTATTTAAGCCTATTTAGGAGGTAAGGGACGTTAGAAATGGACCCAATCATCCAGCCAGCGCCAACCAAAGCGAGAACAAGAGCAGAGACGTAAAGGAGCGTGTTCAAGTCGTCACCTCCGTCACCTCAGAGCTGGGCACGGCGTACGGCGATCCGGTAGGATTGTAGTTAGCGACCGGACCGGCAACGTCCGCGTACGACACGTTCGGACAAGACCCGGATTGAGGGTCGTCTACTACTTTCTGTAGGATCATCACGCACGCTTTCTTGTTGTTCTCTTTTTCGCCTGGAATGTTAGGTTTTTGTGTTACGTACGGTCCTGGATATGTCTGAAATCGGTGAGCTTTCAAAAAATAGATCTCCATACACTATATTACCCATAGAATATGTATATAAGTACCACACATGAAACGTCGGCGTGCCGCGTCTTGTTAATAAGAGATATGAGGAGGTTGATATCTTTAAAGCTTTAATAAATCTAGAAGATCAGTAATTCACGGTAACCACGGTTACTATCAGGTGGATTGTAGGCCTGCTTTTTCATTACTTTCAAAAAATATCAAAACTAAGAGAAGTTAAAGCGTGGAAAAAAAAATTGAAGCTGTATTAAACATACTTGATTGAGGGCGTAACATATTAAAAGCTTGAGATATATATTTGGTGACTGTACCAAACATTACATCTAAAAACAGTCCATCGCATCAATCTCTATTAAAATGAATGAACGAATAGTTTATTTTCAATATAGGATATTATTCTTATCATCACATTGACGTATTTTTTTCCTAGTTTTCGTAGAATTGGTATTCGTTGTACAATACAACTCACCGACTACTGTGATGCATCTCTCTTGAAGGGATAGCTCCTTGGCCTTCTGCGAGATCTGGACGTAACTGCCACTCTGCTCCTTAATTTGTTTGATGTAGTTGCCGCCTTTGCCTATTATCATGCCCGCTGTCGAATTCGGTACCAGGATTTTCACCTAGAACAAGAGAAATTGACAATTGAGTTGCGACTTCACTTGGGATTTTTATTAATTCAATGACTCATTCGTCCCATTGCATTATCGAATCATACGTAAGAAATGTGTCTGTGTGCATAAAAACATTTGATTGCAAAAGTTTCTAGATATGGATGTTTAAATATCATAACTAAAGAGATTTATGAATGAATGAATGAATTTATTTATTTAAGTAACAATGACTCATATTTGTTAGTAATACTTATGACTATGATAGTTTATTTTTTTTATGTAAAAAATAATTTAAAAAAACTGAAACTCACATATGCCATTTCTGTACCATCTCCCCGGATATGGCACAGCTATGGTTTATGTGGAGGCTGTCCAGTCTCCGCGCGAGTTATGGTCGAGTTGAATAAGCATATAGAATACCTATATTTTATCGTAAATTATTTGTTCTCATAATTAGAAATACTAGAACAAAATTGATTACCCATACTAATATTATAAATGCGAAACTCTGTCTGTGTCTGTCTATCTGTCTGCCTGTTACGCTTTCACGGCCAAACCGCTGAACGGATTTTGATGAAATTTGGTATGAATATAGTTAAAGACCCGGGGTTAAACATAGGCTACTTTTTGACGCAGGCGGAGCTGCGTGAAACAGCTAGTTTAATATATCTATACACCTATCACTGCACACAACAATTCGGAATCAAATGATCCAATGTGGTATTTGTATGAGTACCACACTTAAGCGAAATAAAATTATTTGATTTGAACAGTTAAGGTTTTCCTTGAAGCAATTGTGAAGAGAAATGTGTATGGAAACCTTTGTTGTAACAACAGAACAACAAACTTTCGAACTTGTAAGCAACAATCAATGATTTAAACAATTGTAAAACGAAAACAAGAAACCACCGACAAATGCCGAGAAACTTTCCGGCATTCTTCAAACTTCATAGGAATTCTCTTGGAATGTCGAAGCCACTGAAATACTTATAAAATGTCCCTTTTGTTTACTTGTAAGAAAACCGGTTCAATAATTTAGACATTTTATTCGCTATATAATTTTCAGCGGACCTAAAATACACCCTTGACAGACACCGGTTAGATAAGCCAGCTATCCGCATTGCGGAAGTGTCGTACCGACAAAAATTACGATATCTTGCTTGAAATCTTAAAATGTTGTGAAAAATATTATCACAGCAATATCGCGTCGAAACGCAGCGTCTAACTTTATTTATAGCCATGAAAAACCATTACTCAATTCAACGTTTATTTTCAACTTCAAACATTTATAGAATAAGATTCGTAAAATAAATGATAACGGTTATGTAGTATCAATATTGTAATAAAAGAGCTATTCACGTTTGCCATTGAAAACTAATTAGACGTGGTTTTTAAAACGTTGCTGACAGAAGACGATATGAATCGTTGGCGCTGTGACCTTGCAACGCGCCTTATCAGTTTTATCGCTCATGAAGAACAATAAATGTACTTAATATGTTGAATATACGAAAAATGTTATACGAGTTTAAGAATTCTGTTATTGATGTAATTTAAATCTGACCTCCAAACTCGTAGTAAAGATATATTTTTTGATTGTCATTTTAACTAAAATCCCTGCCTATACTTAACTACCTCTTTCATCGATCCACCAAATAAAAGGAAAGATCAACAAATAATTAACAAAGATTTCGTCCATAAAAAAAAACTTGCTCTAAGACTAATAACAATGAATAAATAGATACAATATTGAAAATATCTCGAATACATTAATATAAAACGAAGAAATATGGATTCGGAGTCATAACAAACCTGACCTTTGATTTTAAATGCTGATTTATCATGATGTAATTCTATTTAATATGCGTGTGACATAGGAGTCATCAATACCTAGAACTTGCATAGAAAACGAAAAATTAATACACGACTTGATCTTCGAAAAGCAAGAAATCGAAGTAAAATTGTCGATGAATTAAGCAGAATAGCTAATGACTAAACCAAACCTACTCTCTGAATTGTGGTTATGTCTTGTACAATACTACGTGAACAAATAGGAAATGTTTCTAAAATTTGTGGTTTTGTGGTAATTCATTGAAAATTTACATGCTAAGAACATTACAGCCTTGAACAATGAACAAGTACGTAAAGCAGTACATTAAAGCCTACAAGTAAAGCAATAAGTAAATCATTAATACACTTCCAACGAACCAACTGAACTTCAAAATTATGGCGCCTGTAATCTTACAATAACAAAAGAGATTATGCAAATCTCGCTCGGAGGGGGTAGAAATGTTGAAAAAGTGTTTCCAAAAGTCGACTCAGAGAGATAGTAACACAATGTACAGAAGTGGAGAATAGGACAACAGGCAAAATCTTTGTTGGCACATAAATGTGACACATTATTCATAACTTTATTGCCTTAAATGGTACAATAAGTGGACTGAATGCTAAAGCATTCTCTACCAGTCAACCTTTATGAAAAACAGAAATAGGCTAGTTTCCAGGGTCAAAAGACTAACATTAAAATTAGTCGGTCATTTAGGGAATCAAAATATATTAGTGACGTATTTTTTCTTTTTTCAATTGAGCGCTAAATTATAAAGATATAACGAATCAAAGTTTAGGAGTGGGGGCTCATGACGTCACATATTGCGAAAAAGTGTAGCACACTGTGACGTCACACGGAACTTTAACGCGCCATATCTTTACCATTCTTTGTTAAATTTTCAAAAGAGAAAATACGTCTCCAATATTTTTTGATTATCTAACTGATGAACTAATTATATTTTTTTAGTAAACTAGCCTATTATATATTAAGACAAAATGTACAATTTCTGTCATGTTTTATATGTTCCCAGTTCAGGATATCTTTCGCAGAGTGCGTCATGCCACCTAAATTCAATGTTGATTCATATCAAAAGAGTTTGTGACCAAATATAGGTCCTACACGACCAGTTTCTTACTTCTTCTCTTCAATGACAACTGTCCCAATAACAACATCGCTACTATTTTTATTTTGTGATAGTAAGACACCGAAATACATTTTAGTCACGTCCATATAAGTGTGAATGAATGACAGAAAGAACTATCGTCACGTTTCGGTAACATTTCATCAAGTCGATGAGGGAAAAAGTGTTAGCCGCTGTAACATTAGTCTTCAAAAAATTCCACAGTTGGATTTTGTGTTGCGGCTCGAGGATTCTTAGCTCATAGATTTCAGTCCAATATTGTAAATGAAAGGATGTTTGTAGAATATTTCAGTCCAATATTGTAAATGAAAGGATGTTTGTAGAATATTTCAGTCCAATATTGTAAATGAAAGGATGTTTGTAGAATCTATTAAATAAAACGAACTATCTACATATGAATACCTAATTTATAACACACACAATTATTATTATATGACAATTTATCACACAGATAAAAGTAAAGGCTTACTTTATCTGTGTGATTTGTCCCTATTTATTTATATGAAAGTGTGTGGTGGTAAGATTGACAAAATAAAATATCTCTATAAGTGAAAATAAAAAATAAAAAAAATGTTTGTGCTCAGTGTTGGCTACTAAAATTTACGATTTAGCACTAATATTAATCTACGTTTACATTTCGAGTTCCGATTGCCCTATTTTATAGTAGTCCTTTTATTAAGTTAAAAATGTTTATAAAAAAATATTTTTTCACCCTTGCCACCTCTATTGCTGGGAGATTCGCCATATTCAAGTCTTCAATAGTGCAAGCGACGCGACGGGACTATTGGGTGGTGAACCATTGATTGTTGTACCGCACCAAGGAATTCTGGTTATCGCTCTAAAAGCTACACCTGGCACCAAAATCCCTAATGGGTACGCAACGTCCTTATGTTGCAAGAACAAAAAAAACTTCAGAGATTAATAATAATTTTGCGGCCATTGGTAAAGAAATATAGCAAAAACATTTCCCATCGAATGAACATTATTATTCATTACAAGTATAAACATAAACGTTTTTACTCAGTGTGGTAATCGCTTACGGTTTCAATGTAATGAAGGCGGCCACAATTATGATGCAACCGCGATGAATAGCAATGAACACAAATTTGAATATATGATCAAGTTAATAGGCAACTTTAGTTCAAAAAGATAGCATGCAAGTTTATAGGGAAAAGGGATAGCCAAAAACTTTATTGAAACCCTAAGATGCTATGAAAGAAATTTGAATCTCAGTTCTTTCTAATCTTTCAAGGAACATTTATCAGTTGTTTCTTTTTAGTTTTCTGTTGTTTTCTTATTTCGGAATAATTTCTTCGCCCGTATTCTCGTCTCTATCTCTGTAAGGGTAACATGCACTAAAACTACTAATATCTTGTTGTTTATTGGTAAATCTCTATCTCCATTCTCCGCTTATTCCTTGATATCCATTATGCACAAATGTGCCTATTTTTGGACCACCAAACTAACCTACTAGCGAAGTTGCTACTGAGTTAATGTTAAAGTAAGTCTATCCATACTAATATTATAAATGCGAAAGTCTGCTGTATTTCTGTCTGTCTGTTACGCTTTTACGGCCAAACCGGTGAACGGATTTTGATGAAATTTGGTATGAATATAGTTAAAGACCCGGGGTCAAACATAGGCTACTTTTTGACGCAAGCGGAGATGCGGGAAACAGCTAGTATTGAATAATTTGGCCAGTAATTAGCAAATAGATGTTCATTATTAGCTGGACATAAATACATGATCACGTCAAGTTAATCCTGACTAATTGTGCCCATAATCCAGCGTTGTATACAGTTTCATGGTCAATTAAGTCCTAGCTAGTTATTCTAAGCGTGTGTATAATATCTAGTTAATTACCACATTTCTACATGTGTAGGTCCTTCAAACTCTGGTTCGTGACTGCCCGTCCTTGGCGTTGCGGCAGCCATATGAACATGCGACGGGTAAATTTTGAATTGTAACACGATACTATCCGTATTTTGCACTAATATGCCTGAGGTCTAAGTCTAACCGATTAGATTGATTATTTTAAATTTGATTAGATGAAGCTTGAACTTATCTAATTCTTTACTCAATCATTCTGTTTCTTTAATAATGTTATCTTCCGACATAGTTCAATATCTGTTAAAGCTATTATGCTTTTAAATATTGATGAAATTAAACATCATCTCGATATCATTTTTGTCGTACACTTGTTCAAACATAATTTTCGATATGAATACCGTTTTGCAAGAAACAGTAAACAAAGCCATTTTGAACATAAAACACTTCACTCGCTTTATTTTAACATGCATTTTTGAAGAAAACACCATGATTTATCATGGACAATCATAATCTCCTAAAGTACTAACAACTAGAATAACACTGTGATGCAGTGTTGTGTTCCTGCTGGTGATTAGGGTCACCAGGCTCCAGAGGGGTCGCTGTGCTGATAGCGGACAGGTCGGCAACGCGCTCGTGACATCTCCGGTGTTGCAGGCGTTCATAGGCTACGGTAACCACTTACCATCAGGTGGGCCGTACGCCTGTTTGCCTACTTAGTTGTATGTATAAAAAAAAGATAAATAAATCAAATTGTTTAAGCGTTATAATATTTACCATAATAACAATTATTTTAAAATCACTTGCATCCTCATAAATGACATATAAGTGTGTCAGTTTCATCGTAGACATATTGATAAAGTGATTTGGAGAATTTTGGGGTCCTTGATGTTAGCAAAGGCCTAAAGCAATTTATTTAAATAATTTATTACATGTAGAGGGTCGTATGTATAATTGGTGTGTGCTGTGACAAGGTTTTATTCAGTACTGGAGAGCGAAATTTGAGAGAAACCCTCATTATCATAATATGACCTTATTATATTACCTTATACTTATTATATATTACCATACTTTTATCGAGACACTTTATAACTCGTCCGATGAGGTTAGAAACATGGGGAAATTTACGCAGAAATATATTTTAATTTTGATTTCGAAGTTCTTTCTAAAATATACAGCCACCAAGGTGATCAGTTCCTCTGTTCTTTACTTTAAAGGAAACACAAAAGCTGACCCTGGGTTGGGACGCCACCGGAAAAGCGCTAAGTTGAGAGAGAGAGAGAGATAAAGTAAAGTCTCCTTCACGAGAGGATATAAATTATGTAAACAAATGCTCAGGGGGCTCGCAACATTTGAATGAAAGAAAAATTAGTATTTTTTGTGACATATTTAAATGTTTAGAGAAAATTTAAATTTATAAGTGGTTTTAGATGAATCTCTTGACCGCCCGCGTGTATTTTCATAATTGATTAACTGTATTATTTTTCTGTCATTTATTCGTTTCAAAAGTGAAAAGATAAACTGTCACCAAAATTAAATGGCTGACCAAATGTTTACATTCACAGAGCCGGACTCGTTCCTGTACCATGCATCATTGACATATCGCAAAATATTACCCGACTAATTGGAATTGGTCGTACCCGTATAGTAATTTAAGTCGATTTTATTTGGTAAACTCATAATATTGTCGCTAGGTAACCATTAGAACCCACCATAGTAGAGATTAGTTTGTTTACTAAATTTATACCTTTTCGTGACGGCGACTATAGACTATATATCAAAAAATTAAAGGTAAATCAAATCTGTACATCGCCCTTTTAGCAGCCACGCAGGCTTCAAACTTTTTTACATAAATGATTATGACTGCACAGAGTTTCATCTACCTTATAATTCAGTAATTAAAATACTTTAATTAACTCATTCAAATTTGCGCTTATAAAATATTCTCAACAAAAACTGCGTAATTGATCAAAACAAATTTCGACGCGATAAAAACTTTCCAACGCTTTGAAATTTAAGTAAGGAAAGAATTAGGCAGTTCCACACTTTGATGTGGATCAGCGCCGACGGAGGAAATTATAAAACAACAGGGAGGCTGTAATAATAAGTAACAGTCAATTTGGCTGGCAATTTACCTGAGACCTGAAGCTGCAATTCGACCCTTCATTGACAATTTACCTTAAAATTCCCAATACTCGTAAAGACCAAGGCTTATAATCGGTACGAATTTTTATATACATTAAAAAATGTATAAATCATTGATATAAAAAAAAAATATGAAACGTTATACCAGGTCGTTTCAAAAGGACTCCAATTAGGAAGGACGAAAAACGTGGCATCGAAAACTGGCTCCCAACGTGTAATACCCGTGAAAACCCGTATAAATTTCCTTTACATTTCCGCACGTGAATTCGAATGATGATTGGTAATACCCGTGATTGCGTACATTATAAAAGTGTATTCTGAACGAATGAATAAAATGTATGTGTATGCTTTAGGATGTTATTCTCGAACATTAACATTACTGGAAAAATTAAACTAGGTCATGTTTCCATCAGCCGAACAAGCCATTTCCATCAGCCAAACAAACCTTGGAAGAATACTAGAAACTAGTTTTAAAATTCATTTACGGAGCATCGCGGTATTAGAAAAGTCGATTACCGCAATACTCAATTCAATATTCAAAGGCTGATAAGAGACATAGCTGTAACAGTGAATATTCGATTACAATCTGTCGTTTGCAGGACGCAGTTTAAATTCGAAAACGGACATAAAGTCTTTTTGACCTCTAGATGACCCGAGGTGTGTTAGTTGCCAACACTGTCAGAATTTTGCACGATGCCCCAAGGCATCTGACACAGCCTAACGACTGCTATCTATCGACAACAACCGAGACCAACGGTTTAACGTGCCTTCAGAAGCACGGAGGAGCTCAAGATAGAAAATGCCACTAAATGGTGACCAATCCAATGGTAGTCGCGTCAAGCCGTCGCTTGACACGCGCATTCGCTAGGGATATGCGGGTCGACTAACGAGCCCCTCCTGTCGTCTGCAGGACGCAGTTTCAATTTGAAAACGGATATAAAGTCTTTTTGACGTCTTAAAACTCATACTATTTGGTGGTGTCGTCGTCAGTAATCAGAGCAAAATCAAAACTGAAGAAAAGCAATATGAAGAAGAAATTGCTGGAAGAGATTGCTTCAACAATAAATTCGCCTTTGTGGTTTGTGTTTTTGTTGATGTGTTTCTTAAATTGTTGCATTGTTTATTCAGAGCTACTGCTACACATTTTATATCAGGACATGATCAGGACACAAAGGGTTCTAGAACAACTTTTTTTGTTTGCTCGAAATGCGTGCTAATAAATTTACCAGCACGGATTCCAAATATATGATGATGGGGAGATGTAATATTGGGAAAGCGGAATCTGGGCTCCGCATCAACTAGCTGGGGATGAAAAAGTAGAAGAAAAATATGGGAGACAGTAAATTGTAATGTAGTGGTTGTACCTGTTAGTCTCGTCAATTTGCACATGCAATGTTGACATGCAATTAAGTTTTATCAGTGTTCTGGCGCAGACTCCGGCCCGTATCAGCGAACCACGTTGCACAATTGATGTCACTTGTCACATTTTCATGCCCTCAATAATGTAATTTACAATTATGATTCTACTATTTGAATAATTCGTGAGCAAATTTGAATTTGGTGGTATTTATGATTAATTATTCATCGATTATCCGCCTTATTTATGATCTCCAAAGAGCCTGTTTTAACTATATTAATAACTGTTCACCCTTACTTGTCACGATACGTCAAGTACATCTTATAAAATATAGAATAAGGTAAGTAGACCAAAGTTATATTAGAAACACCATGACAAGACATGAAATAGTCAATCATCATCATCCTAGCGTGTATTACTTGTTGCGTCGTCAGCTTACGCTTCGGAGCCTAGGGTACGCTGTAAGTCATGCTCCTAGATTTGGCGGAACTGATTATTACTATGGACCGACTGCCGTCTGACCTCTTTAACCCTTTTTACAGGGAAACCAGACAAACAGGAACATGACCCGAGGTGTGTTAGTGGCCAACACTGTCAGTATTTTTCAGGCTGCCCCAAGGCATCTGACACAGCCTAACGACTGCTATCTATCGACAACAACCGGGACCAACGGCTTAACGTGCCTTCCGAAGCACGGAGGAGCTCAAGATAGAAAATGCCACTAAATGGCGACCAATCCAATAGTGGTCGCGTCTTGCCGTCGCTTGACACGCGCATTCGCTACGGATACGCGGGTCGCGCTCGACTAACGAGCTCCTCAAACATAAAATAGTCAATAGTATGTCGCAAATATTAGGTCCTTACATATGAAATTGGCGTTTTGTCGTACTGGCCACTTTAATCACAAATTTCTCCTCTTTGGTTAGGAATTCCAAATTCAAATTAATACCGCTATTTCCGTATGTATTTATGTTTCGTAAACCGTTATTCACTTGTTTATTTTTCTTCTGTTTTTTCTGTTTGCAGCGCTCAGTTTAAAAAATGGAAAACTTTAAAGATCTCGTTATTTACGAGTACGAGTTCCACCGTGGTACCAGTGCTGCGGAAACAGCTCGAAGGGTTAAAATGATGTGTATGGAGGTCGTGTCGCAAAAGAAAACATAGTGCGTTTTTGGTTCCAACGTTTTCGTTCTGAAAATTCCGACCTGCAGAACAAGTCCCATGGACGGCCGGAAACCAAGTTGACAATGAAGAATTGAAGGCTATTGTAGAAGCGGATCCATCGCAAACCACGTCCGAGTTAGCTGCAGGCTGAGGTGTTAGTGATATAACTGTTTTAATACACTTAAAGCAAATTGGGAAGATTAAAAAGGAATTCCTCACGAATTGAGTGAAGCAAACCGGCAAACGCGCGTCGACTGCTGCGTTACATTACTTGACCGGCACAATAATGAAGGGTTTCTTAATCGAATCATTACCTGTGATGAAAAGTGGATTCTCTACGACAATCGGAAGCGCTTATCGCAATGGCTGGACCCTGGCAAGTCAGCCAAATCCTGCCCTAAGCGAAAATTGATCCAAAAAAAGTTACTTGTAAGCGTTTGGTGGACTAGTGCCAGTGTCGTTCATTAGTTTTCTCAAATCTGGCCAGACGATTACGGCAGACGTCTATTGTCAGCAATTCCAAACCATGATGAATAGCTGCTAAACAACCGAGGCTGGTCAATCGCTCTACGCCACTGCTGCTTCACGACAACGCCAGACCACACACTGCACAATAGACGGCTACCAAATTAAAAGAGCTTCAATTGGAATGTCTAAGACACCCACCGTACTCCCCGGACCTTGCTCCAACAGATTACCATTTTTTTCGAAGTTTGGATAACTTCTTGCAAGGGGAAAAATGCAATTCCGATGGGGCAGTCCAAACTACCTTCAAAGATTTTATTGATTTCCGTCCGAATGGTTTTTTAGTAAAGGGATTAATGAACAACCTGATGGCAAAAGTGCATAGATAACAATGGTTCAAACTTCGATTAAATAAATATATTAGATTAAATAGTACATTATTGCAAAGGCAGCGAAATAGGCAATTGCCATTTCGGCCGAGGCATATATAGTGCTTTTCTTAAAAAAGTAATTAAAAAGGGCCTATTACATAATAAATTTAATTTATTTTACAGTTTGTGCCGAAAGGTAAACGCATCTGTGGCTATACAGCCACGAGAACGCAATGTGTACGATAGATAAAAGAGTTCTAAATTCAAACAGCACGCCGTTTCATACAACATTGCCGGCGCGCTCTTCGTTCCAAATTCAAAGAACGCGCCGGGAAGTGATTTTGGTTTTCAGATACAGCCACGAGAACGCAATGTGTACGATAGATAAAATAGTTCTAAATTCAAACAGCACACCGTTTCATACAAAATTGCCGGCGCGCTCTTCGTTCCAAATTCAAAGAACGCGCCGGGTAGTGAATTTGATTTTCAGTCTACGTAAATACGTTACTTCGCGTGTTCTTTATTCAAAAGTAATGCCAATATTTCCGCGCATGTTTAAGAAAAAATATTTGACGTTTTGTTCCTCCCATACAAAACGCATATTTCATATGTAAGGACCTATTATATGGTAACAAAATAATTACTTTAGCCTAACACATGATCCTAGACAGAAATAATGCATGAGCGGCTAAGCTACAAAGTGGTAATGGTACTTTATTGAAAATTAAATTGTTTTCGTATAGTGATCTACATCTAATTCACTGGCATTTTTGAGTGCCTTCTACACAAGAAATAACCGAAGATTATTTTCTGTGAGCTAATTTGTAACAGAGTGATTTAAATAATGTTAGCTTTAACATATCGCTAATGTTTTATGTATGTGAAAAAATGCTAGTTTGCTGAATTTTGCTGAAAATGTTATTATTATCATACGTCATTGTGTAGTATAATCAAAAAATATTGTTTTTTTTTTAGCAATACTTTCTTACATTATGTGTTTTGTATTTAGAAAAACTCATTTTGAATATCGTCCGAAAACGTTCTGCACTGTCATGGCGATTTGAATGACATCATAACTTTTTGTCGCTGTACACTCTCGTCGAACCATACAGAAATAAGGTCAAGTTGTTATGTCGTTTGTGGGCCATTTAAGCCTCTTGAGTCTTAACTGTATATAGGCAAGTTGAACAGTCATTTAAGTTACGACTCGAGAGGCTTAACTAGCCCGCATTCAGACGAGAGTGTACAGCCGCCATGAAACAAAAATTAAGCCATTGACAAACATGTGTCAATGTCAGATGGCCACATTTCTTTACCTGATTTGACAGATTTATATGGAATAGAACTATTGTAAAACGTCCACATCAACAATAGCAATGATGTTTTACATGGTGTGACGTAATCGCATCTGATTGGTGTTCAATGGCAAAATGGCTATTTTCCCCAATTTTATTTCCTAAAATAGTAACAATCTGGATCTTTTGTGATATATAGTTTACTTTTTCAATCCTACATATCTTATTTCATAATTAGAAAGTGTCATCTCTCTGATTAATGTTGTGACAAAATGGCTATTTTCCCCAATTTTATTTCCTAAAATAGTAACAATCTGGATCTTTTGTGATATATAGTTTACTTTTTCAATCCTACATATCTTATTTCATAATTAGAAAGTGTCATCTCTCTGATTAATTATCAGTGGAAACTAGCCTATTATATTTCTTTTTTAAAGTGCTTCCGTCACGGAAGGCTATCTCATCATTATTGTGAATGAGGGCGCCAATTTTGAGCAACCGGGCGCGAGAATGAAAATTTATGAACCATTTCTCCACAATATTGTTTTTGAAATAAGCTCGAAGTGTCGCTTCTGCCAAAAAATATGTTAGCCTTACTTACTTCCAAAATACCTGAATGAATTATCTGTAACAATTTATCTATTCGTAAATGGCAGTCGATGTTTTACAACATATCTTCACAAAGACCGTCGAATATAAACTAATACACTACACTAATTAACGAGTTAATCCTCTAAATCCAGAAACTATAATCAAAATTTCCATCAAATACCACAAAACATCAACTAGAAAGCTTCAAAAGCCACAAGATCTAGTTTACGAAGCGATTCCTGCTAGACTGCGGCACTCAGATCTATATCCTTGATCCCTGAAGTGCACACCCAATAACGCGAAAGCAATATAAGGCAGGTAAGCTCAAGATTTTCTGATGTAGGTATTCTACAGCACATCTCGGCTTTCTTATCCTTAGGTGCGTATTTCAAATCAATTTTTTTTTGTAGATCAAAATAATATAACGCGATATGAGAATTATATGAGAAAAATATTGGTTCTTTATTATCATATAGGCTAACTGATGTTATTTTATTAATAGACTTAATAAGCTCTTAATATTATACTAGCGACTCAGTCATGCTTCACACATAGATATTTTACAAATAAGCAGTACTCTTGTTCTTTTCTATTGAACATTTTGTGTAAATTTTTCTACTTTGATTTTAGTAAATAAATAACCTATAGGTACACAATAGGTGATCGTTTTTAAGTTGCAAGTTATAAATATGCTAAATGAAAAATACACTAAACCTATTACAATAAATTGTTTATGTTAGCTTTCCTAGCCTGTGAGAAGTCTACTTATAGAACTGTTATTCAAACAGCTTTGGCCAAAACAAAACAAACAGACAGATCCACTCCGAATTAATTCAGTTATTGAATATTGTGATTGTCTAGATTTACTAAGGTAACTAGGTAGCCTCGAGTTGTAGAATACACACTATTTATGATGACCTTAGAATAGGAATAATATTTTAGGATTTTGATGAAACTTGGTATGGATATAGTCGAAGACCCGGGGTCTAACATAGGCTACTCTTTGACGCGGGCAGAGCAGCAACAGCTAAGTAATTTATAAATAAAATCTGTCCGGTTCCAAGTAGGCAGAGAGAACCAACATATTTAGTTTATCTTTTGTATTTATTTCCACATAGGCAATACAGCTTAAATTAGTAAATAGACCATTTATTCAACTGAAACAATGATGACCTAATTCATGTATTAAACAAACAAATACGATTAATTTAAATTAAAAACAATTGCTGGATGTACGATGTAGTAGGAAAGTCGATGGCATGGAGAAATGAATAACCAGCAACATGGAAAACAGTTCGTTCAAACTAAGAAACGACGTAAAAGGGTGGACGAAGCTTGTCCTACAAAACAGCAAATACCTATTTCAAGTGGACAACCTAATCCCTTATGTAACAATGGGCGGGATTTATCGCTACCCACCTAAATCTCCCGAGGGCCCTTTACGTACATTTGCAACGCTAACAGAAGAGTATTGTTGGTGAGGACTGGGGAATTCATTGGTTTTGTAATAGAGTGCCTCCTCGTTCAGAAATAAATTATTTTCAGGTGTATGTAAAGAGCGATAAAAAGGCTTTCAATGATAATCTACATAGGGGCCGTTCAAGTATTACGTAAGCACTATGGGGGGTGGGGGGGTCTTTGTTTTGCTTATTTTGGATGACATGGGGGGTAGGGGAGGCTAGATGATGATTACGTCATCGGTAGTTATTCACTTTTTCTATGCTTGAAAACAAAATGGATTTTCGGGGATTCCCGCAAATAATGCATACGTTTAGGCACTCGCTTTAGAACCTTTGTTCTGCTTACGTATTTAGTACTCTATGTTGAATACTGTATCAGTAAAATGTAATCCCTATCCTCAATCTATTTTCTTATTTTTAAAAATATAACATTATAATTATAATAAAAAAAAAAAATTATAATTGAAAAATATGGGGGGGGGGGGGGGGTAAATAATTGTAATAAATCTGCTTACGTAATATTTGAACGGCCACATATCTATGAACTAATATTAATCCTTTAGCTATCAGAGGGAACATTAGAATCCAAATAATTAAGTGACATCCACCTTTGTTTAAGTATTATATTGAAAGCTTTCCATCTCAAAATGTTTTTGTGCATGTGATGAAATTTTACGCGGAGTAATATATTGTAGTCATTATTGTATCGTATTGTGCCTAAGCTAAAAATCTGCAGTTGCTTTAAATGAAGTAACATTTATGCCGAGCTGTATGTAGCCTTTTTGTGCTGCTGTGGCATACATATGCATATAAGCTTGTCATACTGTATCTGTGTGTGTGTCTCTATTGTGTTGATTGAATGTAATAATTATATGTATATGTGTGTTACAGATGAACAAATAAACGTCTTAACTAACTAAAGCCAAAAGATGAATTTCTAGGCACACAAAAGGCTCCACATAGTAAATATTACTTCATTTTTACATCAAAATGTTACTCACTAGCGTAGTGCCTATTATTAAAATAGCAAAAATCCTTGCACCAAATTTACATACGAGTTAATTAACGTAAATGTTATCTTTTTCTTATTGTACATCTTAGATTTTTTTGACATATGTTTGTATGTAATTTTCAATGATTAAATGAATTGTTTTTACTTATTTATTCCCACTAATATTGTTATATCATCTAGTATATGTCCATACCTGCTTGTCCCTGTCCTGTGGCATCTTCGTGTCTACACCTTCTGGGAAAGGCTTCACCAGCTCCGGTTTCTCCTTAATCTTCTCCATTATGAAGTCGAGCACCACCATGATGCCTTCGACAGAGCCGGTGATCAAACATGCGCGCTCTGTCGTACCTGTGTACAATGTGGAATAGACTATAGATAAACAATCAGACCACAGTGATACTACCATTTCTCGTAAAAAGAGCGGCGGCAATTAGTGGAATTACATATTTTTTCAAAGAAAAATTCCGCTGGACGAAGACACTAGCGCCACTCCCAGTGTTCTTTTTACGTGACGCGACTTTTACAAATTATATTGCTGCCTGTGTTCTCAAGATTTTATATAGTTAAATTAACGACATTACATTTTGATTTTGTTGTGCCTGTTTTCGATAGAAATATTATATTTACTTTTCATTAAACCGTAGCATTAGTAAAGAACCGGTGGACGAATCTTAGTACACGGAACGGCCTTTAAAGCGACACAGCTGGGGATACGACACCGGGAAAATGTTGTGAGATAGAATTAATTCGCAGCTTTTTCCAATATGTTCAAAAAATTGGTACCACCATCTTCATTACGTCTATCATTAAATAAGCAGGAAAAAGCGTCGCTACGTCTACGCTAATTCTTTTGTTGTGCAAAGTATCTCCTAATCAAGCTTTCAATACACCTCAAACCACATCAGATAAAAAAATAAAAGGCACCAAGGAATTAATTTTCTTTAAGGAAGTCGTTGTATAAAACCTAAGTAATGCTATTAATTATCAACGTTGCAGGAAAATGCCTTTTACGGGAGAATCGGATGAAATCAAGTACCATTTCATCACCATCATAACTACCAAAGGTATCATGGTTTAAGTATGTGACTTGTAATCTGCGACCAGGAATATCCTAAAATCAAAAAAAAAAAAAAGTATGTTAATAGAGAACGAGATAGAAACTCACTTTACAACCGTCATGTGATAATTTTAGTAATTTATGATATTTCATATGACAATACAATTTATATTTTAAGCTGAAAATTGTACCCTGAATTCATAAATTTTGTTCTGCCGAAATAGGAAGTCATTTAACATGGATAATTGGCTTTTGTGTGTTGTGGAGTGCTCGTATTAACTCATAGAACAATGTAATTGTGGAATAAGATGTTGGCAATACACTTATAAAATTTATGAAAATCAAATAATAAATGAACAAGAAACTTAATCAAATTGTAAAGATCAGAGTAATACAAGCGATATTAGATTAATATGTGTATGTGTTGTATTACAAAAAATATACGCAATGCTATAAACCAATACAATAAATTTATATTAATATACGCGGCGCCTCAAATTAAAATTCAATAAGCGTAGTTACCCGAGAATTTGATCGTGTATTTCAGATTACATGAATAGCAATGTGGTTCTGGCTTTGAACACGTTTAAACTAAGTTAAAATTGATGTAATGAACTAGGTCTCAATTTCTTATCGATGTGAGACAGATTCCTCCTTAATAGATAATTCAAGAAACGGTTATAAATAAATATGCAATGAATTTGTCCAAAGCCTAGTCAATTCCTAGCATAATAAAATTTATTCAAAGCACTCAATCTTAGCAACGACCAAATTCAGCTTTGAATTTTCCAAGAAGCCCTTTTTACTGCAAAATTATGAGGCTTTAACAACCCACTTCGATGAACAGGTAAATAAAATAAAGCCTCAAACTGCTCTGAAAATCTGGCCAATTTGTTGTAAGATATCATTGTAGGGTAGGCAGATGTTTTCCTTAACAATATTGATCGCCGGTCGCGACCGGTTCGGTACTCAATATTTTGATATCCGGATAGCTATTCATGCCATGATGGATAGGCCCGATATGAGATTCATAATCGTCGGATAGCTCGTCTTTGTAATAGAGAGACCCTTTTCACTCTTGTTGATGGTTTTAGGCATCCTTTTCATTTTTTTCTGCTGAAACATCGCATTTAGGTCTTACTTTATCACCGATTTTAGTTTTAGTACTAGGTCAAATGATGGAAAGTAAATTATTCCTCTCCATTTCATGGTATTTGATGTTTACTTTTACAAAACTATCAAATCTTAAGTTTCTAACTCATGGGGTACCGTAGACTTTTTCAATCTTTCCTTGTTTGTGTGTTTATGGAAAATTATAGCTTATATACACTTTTCCCCCCTTATGTTAGATACATAAATATATCTATAACTAAGCAACAAATAGATACTTATAATCGATATAAAGTAGACGCCAGCAACTGTTTCCAAGTAGGTAATAATTTAAATTTAAGCAAGTGTAAAAATCATGCATATGAAATGCGTTTTGCGCATTCCCCATTCTCGTAAATAAAAACAGCATTAAAATAAAATAAAAATCACAGTAAGTCACGACCACTGCCCGTCGCAGTCGTTAAAATGCCAGCTGTATGTAAATGAGCGACAAGTTTTTCTGAGATCGTTAGAAAATGGGCACAAGAGCTCGAATAAAGACTACCATTTATCCTCTCTACTTATGATGAAATAGTCAATTGATTTATCGCTATGTGTCTAAAATTTTTAGACCCATAGATTTATGTTGACAAAAAAGATCTGAATAAATTTCTTTAATGAGCGAGAGTTTTGTTGGTATCGACTTATTTCCCCATACATATACAAAAAAAAAAACTTCATTTCATAAAATACAACAGTTCTTGGACACGTAGGAAACACAGAATTTATAATATCATCTAAGTATAATCAAGCAAATTGTTTCTAAATATCGTTAATATACATTCATACGTATGCAGTACATCACAAAGAGTGGTCCGAGTTGATCTAATGAGGTCAAACACCAGACACCACCATTTTGAAAAACCGCGATACAGCTGTACATCTCGGAAATTATGCAATGCAACGGATACGACTACGCCTGCTCTGCGGTTGGCACTATTGAGTAATTCCCTTCACCTTGAAACATTACGACAAAGTACGGAATTAGGAACTCAACCAGTCAAACATTAGCGTCCATTATCGTGCAAACAACTGTCATTACCAGTTGGTATAAGTCCAATGCTGCGATAATGAGAACAGTGGGCCAAAAAACTATATCTAGTAAGGATACGACACGCTGGTCATGTTCCAATATCTGCAAAGCCGCAGTGATTGGTCCAAATGTTTGTAAATAGAGCAAATGTTATCTGACCAAATGTGAACGCTTGTTGGTGTAATGAAAACGTCTGTTACGAACATGCTAAACAATAGTGCAGGGTATATAGAGAGCTGGGTCAGCGCAAGGCCGCCACTCATGACGAGAGATTTTCACTATTATCCAATTATACACGCTATTGAGTTATTGTAGAACTTCGCGCGAAGATATTCTTGTACACAATGATGAAGTACTCTAAACGTTTTATGCACCTGACTGTTGTGTAAATGTTGAGTCGTGATCGTGAGACGTTTCAAATTGTCCGCTAGAGGGCATTAGTGGGAATAATACAGCTCAAGAATCACTAATTATTACAGATTATCAACTCTGTTTGTGTCTGCATATGTAATTATTTATATTTCACGAAATCATTAGGAACGTGATCATAAATGTTTAAGCCTGAATTAAATCTCAAAATTGTAAAAATTGAGACAATTATCCTGATGATCGATATTAGTTGAGCATTATACTTTGTTTTTTATTTTTAAAATTTAAGAGCTGCGCAATTGCTGATAGACTTCTTTCAGGTCTTCCGCTAGTTTTTTCACATCCCATTCCTACATGCCAGAAAGAAATCCATCTCGCTCAAAGCTAGCAACAACTCACTTATATTCATTTAGACACCGTAGGCGCGAGAGATCGAAAGAATAGAAGTTCGATTCTTCGAGACGACAAATTAACAGGACACCGATAAATATTTTATTATTTTTGAGTTATTAAGTACCAAGTCAAGGATAACAAGTCTACTCTCGACAAATCGAAATGCAAAAGTTACCTAATAGTAAAAAATTTGATTCGTTCAATCGCTGCCAATTTACATATTTAGCACATTAAATGAATGTTGAATTTACATATTGAAAACCTTGATTCATTGTTCAAAATAATAATAAATGAGTTTGTTTTTCCCCACAATGTTGATATCGAACCATTGTTTTTTTATTTTGTATATATAAAGAATATTAACACAGATATTATTGGGGCACTTGTTTAATGCAATCTAGAATCATTTCAACCATCTCTTATTTTTACATTTACAACATTTACTGTCATAATGTTTGTTAGCAAATAAAATGATATCATTTTATTGGACAGAAGAGCGTTCTAACCTTGCAACTGCATTTTATGCTATTGTTTCACTATCCATATTTAATTTCTGAAGGTCGCCGATAGTTTTGTTAGCTTTAGCAATAGCCAAATTGGAAATCGAAGGAATGTAATTTCCAGTAAATGAAGACAATATTGTATCTACACCTGGGTCGATCGCAGCTCCAATAAAGGTACTTGGCACCGACGACTCTGCCGCATTCCGTTTTCGCTTCCCTTTTTCCGAGCGAACGAAATGTTACGATAAGACTATGACTTACATTAAATTGTTACATTCTTAAAGATTTACGGAACGGTACGGAATAGGTTAATAGTACTACTAAACACAAATGTTTACAAATCAAACGCGAGCTTATGAATCTTCTTTTATTAGCCATTATTTACAAGATTCCAAGCCCAGCGATAATGAAAATGTTTACAAGTGTTTAAGTGAAAAGTTTAAGAAACAATGCGATCGAGGGCAGTTCGATGAAGATTCAAAATATTTTAAAGGAGTTTTAAACGAACATCAAGAGGATTAATAACTTGATTTAAAGAAGATGTGGATCAAATACGAAATCGTGGAGATATACTGTAATAACGGTGTTACGTTGGTAAATCGAATTCCATGATAATACACGAATCACTTCACCACGATTGAGCATACGATCTAGAACATTAGTGTTGAAGTCCAATGTAGCAGCTAAATCGAATTGACATGAAATTATGCTAATCATAACTGTCGTTGTCAGCATATCTTATTGTCGAATGTTCACTAACGTTATTATCAACCTCAGTCTCGACATTAAGTTGTTCTATGCAATAATATTCTCGGACAATGATGAAATTTGATTTATTTTTATTTTCACTGTCGCAATTCCGAACGTCACAAATACCACAGTGGTCAAAGCAAATATTTTTGTAGCATTTGCCAGTAGAAACACTTTCTTTGCGACTGTAAATAATTAAAATGTGACGCCATCCGTCAGTGATACGCAAGAAGCGAAACATGTGTATGACGACCTTTACATAACTCCCGTTTTAGGTCAACACGATAATCCGAAAATAACCTCTAATGCTCTGACAACAAGATCTATGACAATGTCTGATGACTGCAAAAAATTTGTTCTTTATGCCACGGTGTCAAGACGTATGTTTTGTTATTTTTGGGTCAAGGTCATACATCGTTAGCCAAGCAAATCAGCGTGTTGGACGACAGATTTTATTGAAATGCTTGAAATTTTCATATGTGTGACATTGATGTCAGGCGCTGACAGCAGCATGGACAGTTCCAATAGTTAACGCGTTATTTAAAAACAAACGTATTAACTTCTAATAATAGTTTTTTTTTTTTTTTTTTTTCAAGCAGCTCTACATATATGGACGTAATGTAAGGTCTATCAATCAATTATCACACAAAATCTAGTAGTAAAAATTAGTATATATATATATATATATATATATAATGTTGTCGTAATAATCCTAAATTAGGTTCCGAATAACTGACACCAGGTTGTACAAAGGCGATTGCCCATGTAACCCACTCGATATGAATGAATGAATCTTAAATTTCGTTAGGAAGAATTCTGTAGTCAAAAGAACGATAAAGTATTTAATATAACACTAGTGAAACATTAGACATTGGAATAATTGTAATGCAAAAGCAACGACGTAAAAAATATCCTAAGTAGATTATATCAAATAATACAACGAAGTTGTTATCCTTTAGCGAACATAATGTGAACGAGCTGTAGATGTAGCTTTGGCTAAACCCCAAAAAAACACGAGCAGTGAGAAAATAGGCTAATGCGCTGTAGTCTGTAGTGTTCAACGAAAAATTTTTCAGTATTCTGTCCCTGCGCCATAGGAAGCTTGGGAAGAGTCCAAGCATGAAAGAATGGAAGACGAGAGCAAACGAAAATGAGTTTTGGTTTCTAATTGAATTCTCATTTTACTTCAAAGGTCCGGAAATATGTGATTGCTGTTTGAGATTGTTAGACAACCACGTTTCCGGCGTAGTACTCATATAAATATTATTCTCTTACGTATACCTAGATGACATATTGGCAAGTTCGTACACATTGTCGAAATTAGGTCTCCCGTTTTATATACAATCAGTAACGATCCGTAAGTTTAGTAGTATAAGAAAAACATAATTTCATTTGGCGTACTTCAATCATAAGCGTCAACAATTGTTGGTTTATTTTTTGAACCGTTTTTAATCTCATAATTTAAAACAATTTTACATGTTTTCCTTCAGCAGGCAATTTCTTTGTTAAAGTTGAATCTTCTTTCTTATACATAATATTTACAGCTTATCAATATACATCTGCATGATTTGTCAAAGACGTTTTTAATCATAGTAGAATGTAAATTTACTACACATGTCTCACAATAAAAATGTCCATTATATTGCTTCGTCAAACACCTAAATATTAAAGCAGTAAGAAAATCCGCGATCGTCCCACGGCAATGTCTACTTATACAAATGTTCACTTTTATTTTCGTTGGTGACATCAGCCGAGTGGTATTACCTTCAGAGGTTCTTGAGCGAGAAACATGGTTAGATTGCACTCATTCATAATTTAGAGTGAAAATCCGTGGATATTTATTCGTTTACCAACTTCTTCTTGACGAGTCTAAATGGCATAAGTGGCCACAGTCACGAATCTATCGTTGACCGCTAAAAGATTCTTATTTACCAACTCATTTGATATGAATTAATAACTTAGAGTAAAATTCAGAGGACATTTATTCCGTACGATTGATATCCGCTAATCCAGTACTAGCTCTCTGTCCGATGGGGGAATCTCTTAAAGCTAAATTGATTAGAAGAAAAAAATATTTACTTCCGTGTTACGAAATTTTTTTTAGCGTGGTTGACCTTGTACGTAAGAATTGACACTTTGTAGCATAAGCTAAAGCCAAACTTCACTTAAAAAACAAAAACAGACTTCTTAATATTAACCAAGTCATATAATTATGTAAACATTCCATGAATATCCATTACACGGGTATCTTTGCATAAAACGTGAAAGAAGTCAAGCACTGCTCGTGTTTGACGTTCTCGTTTGAGCTCAAAAGCTACACTAGATTACAATAGTGTACTATACTGCATGCTTACGATCAGAGTGGATTAAAATTTTCTAATTGCTATTCTGCTGCTGAAAGGTGAAATATTATAGTGAAATATTTATTAAAGAATGTTTATTTTCAGTAAATGGGATCTTTTGTTGCGACCTGGTGGGAGAACAGACATACTCCTAGGTCTGTCTATCCATTGTGGTCTAAATTAATTTCGGGACGTAGGTCTAATGTTGTGTAATCTTTAAATTTTGTGTCTCCTAACTATACCAATTGCTTTTAGTTAAAGTTTGACATTGTCCATGCATCTTATTTTTTCATCATCACAAAATAGTGGAGATACCATACTTGTGTAAATAAGTCAAATCCAAAACATGACTATTCAAGCTAGAATTTGCAGACTCAAAATAGTTTTCGCTCAAACGTACATTTCGAACAATGCTGATGTTGAAAGCGTTCCCTTTACACGCAATTTGTTCCCGCTCGTGGCAGGGCTCCCCAGAGCAATCATTACTGGCAACTCGTTTCCGACCCAGGATACTACTGTTCCATTTATGGAGGGCGGTGGCTGCCAAGTGAACTTCCAGGTACGGTGCAGCGGCATCCTTACGCCATCCGACTTTCTGGCTGACCTAACTTTGACCTGACCTATTTTTCGATACAGTAAGAACTAACCTCGAAGTATTTGGACGATATCGGATGACAACTCAGAATTTCCTATCCGCTTGCTTACATCATACTTCCAAAATATGAGATGTAACTTTCTCGTGACATCCTACGTGATATTGCGGAGGGATCATGTCTATTAGTTTCCACTTCTGAATAAAACGTGATGCGAATAATAGTCTGCGCATGTCATATTCGCAAAGGGAGCATGATAATTGTTTTGGGTCCCTCGTATCCCACAACTTGTTTACTGGATATACGTGACAGGTTATATTTCAGTGGTACTTTCGTTTTTGCCACAATTCGGTCGGGCCTTTGTAGATTAGTGTAAAACATGGCGTTTGCTCAAGGACCATCGGTGATGGAGTGACTCGACGTGATGTAATCACGACTCGAATACATTAAGGAAATCACTTCTGTGTAATAATATAAATACGTCATGTCTATCTCCTATTATCTTTAAATCACATTTCATTGAACGTAAAGATGAACAGATATTTTATATTGCTTTCCAGTTACTAATGATGAAAAGCTTTTTATTAATTTTCTAAAACTTGCTCTCTTGAAAAAATGTATATACAATACGATACAATATAACTTTATTGCCCACATCTGGGAAATCACAAAATATATGGAAAAGTATAAAATTGTTGATGAATGAATATAGTATTAAAAGTTTAATGTTGTTTAAGTGATATTTTTTGTGCACACATAAAAAAATATCAGGTTTACAGCAAAAGTGGAGCAACTTGATGATGGTAAAATAAAAAAAAAATAGCTTATAAAGCAATAAACAAATTTTGCATTCATGAAATGAATAAAATTAGAATAAAACTATATTAATTTAATATTAGCTATGCTAACTCACTAAAGATTGTTACAAATGATCGAACCTTACGTCTATTTACTATCTGGGTCACGGTTAAACCTATTTCCACCCAACTACAAGCTAGAATTCATTGGTCTACTTTTCACGCTATATTTTTCTACTAATTATTAATTTATTATAGCACTAGTGAAAATTTAGGTAAAATTTTCACATCAGAAATAATATTGACGTCAAACTATTTCGGTCTTTGAAAGCTATTAGCGACCTCATTTTTAACGGCATCCTTATTTTGGCACAAGACTCATATTCGGACGACGCAATTAATATCAATTGATGTGCCGTGCTGTGTCACAGTTATTTTTTGTTCTCCAAATTGTGGGATTACCTCGACACTATTCAGCGTTTCATCAAAACACACAATTTGAGTTTCGTGGATCATATTTGTGATAACTTCTTGGCTCGAGAGATTATGGTAATACGTGACAGTTTGTGGTCTTGCTCAATGATTTTCTGTTACTGTAGTGCATTTCTGTCATAGTAGTTTTAAGTAAACTGGTGTTATAACTAGAGTCGCACAGCGTACAGTAAGAACATGCCTGACAAATGTCTCACTATTAATAGATAAAACAAAAATCATGATCCATTTATATTACAATGTTAAAAATACACACGATACAAACGTAATATTTTTAACACCACTCGCATTGTCACCAGAGGTTAAGAATCCAAATCCAAAGCAAATCTTCAAAGACAAATAACTGTAAAAGTGTAACAATAATTTCAACCCTCTTTACACGGAAAACAAAGGAGCGTAAATCCAACTAAAGCTGTAAAATTTATATCGAACAATGATTTCTGCTCTACCCTCATTTTATTAACTCTCTCGCAACATTTTCCGTTAAATCCAGCCTTTATTATGGGATCGGGTGCGTTCCGCTTGATTAAAATTCTCTTTCGGAGCTTCCAAAACGGAAATTATAACTCTTTTGTTAAGTAAAACTAATGAAACCTCACTAAGACCACTAAAATTTGACGCGGTTATCGCATAGCGGCCTATACAATTCATGTATCAAATTATTATAGTACTTATTTATTAATTAAGAGGGTTTCGTCGATCCAATTTGGTAGTGTTTCAACACAAATATTATATTTATTAGTTTTGCATCGAACTGAAAATGGGCGTTAATTGATTAGCCTTATGTTTTAATTAACGAGCAATCTGTAATTAATTGAAACTGTAAGCAGCCATACACATTTCAATTAATGAAATAGTTAAGTTAAAGAATGCGCTACTTTTTAACTTGCATCATAAAAAAAGACTACCTTCATTTTCTTTTTATTATGCCCTGAGATTATGATCTATATCAGCACTTTCTTAACTTTATATATTGCATCATCAGCAATATTTTTTTAAAGGTACATAAACAAGTTTTATTATTTTCCAGTGTTCATAGTACCTTCTTTTTCATCGGTCCCTCACTCAAGATTGTGATCACATATGTGTTTCTAGAGTGCGCGATCAGCAGTACCATGATGGACCGCATTTTAAGGTTGCCTCCAGCTGCTCTCCTTACACAGCTTACTCGTCTAGATGGAGGTTAAATTGATAGTATCAGGCATATTTAATACGATCGGCAACATGCCCGTCGTTCTATTCTGATTATGTTAGTGTCTTTCCATAATAGACCTGTTACTAAAGTGTTCTTAGGAAATACAGCCCATATTTTTTTAATTTTATCGCTTTATGTGAAATCCACAGGACTTAATAGTCTGTGGAAACATATGGCTTTGGTTAAATGTTATAGTGTCTCACTCATATTCACTCAGGGCTGCCCTATGCAGTCGCTTTTTCTTCTTCCTGAAAATGTGTTTCCTCAGTTACGCCCTCAGCTTCAGAGCCGCTAGGATCGCAATCTGTACAAATACGCACGCCACACTCGGCTATCGATCCCTCAATCAACACTTATTAATTCGTATTAATTGTCCGAGTTACTTTATTTCTTCTCAAGATGAACCTTGACACGCCTTTACGGGCCAAACGCCATTTTATGTAGCGTTAACAATGTATCAACTATCAAGGCTGAGTTTCCTCGTATGCATATCAGTGGGCATCTGTCGTAAATAATACCCGGTTTAATTGGAGCCGCGCAGTCCAGCTCGTTTGTGAGACAAATGAATGGACAACGGAGTTGTTTGTTTATCATGTAACTGGTATTCGTAATACCTTAAAAAAAATAGTATAATAAATGAGCCTTCTCATAAACTAGAAGAAACTAAAAGTAGCATCAATAATCGTCGAGTCGAGGAAGGAAAATTGTCGTTACCTGAGTCAATAGATAAGATGACTATCAATTAATTAAAGAGAATAAAAAATAATATACAGAAAACTTACTAAAATCCAGCTAGATTTCAACATTCGGGTTAATTTTTATGAGGTACTTAAACACAATTTGAAGCGTAACAATCTAACAACACATCACACAATATTCCCCGTCCTAATTTCCCGAATTCCGGTACGGTTTAAACTGCCCCAGATCCGGACAATCGGAACTTTAGCGATATCGGCATCATTGCGTAGTCCGGACGATAATCCAGTCGACCCTATTTGCTAGACGGCCTTTACGCTGAACATATTAAAAGTTTTCACTCAAGTTCCTATCTAGTTAAATAACCAGTGCCGCTTCATCTAGGACCATGTAAGATCGTTCTTCTCGTTACTTTCATACTTCATATCCATTCTTTCACTACATTTTCACTTTAAAATAAATTTAAGTTTCGAATTTTATCTGTTAACTGTCTTTCTTATTATTATTTGTACATGGTCGATAGACAATGTAACCTACACGAAATGATGATGATGATAATTTGAATATATGAAAAAATCAAATAAATATTTAATAACAAAAAGTTTTTTTTTTTGTTATTAAATATTTATTTGTTGTTTTTAAATATTTTAAGATCTCTAATACATATCTATCTTCTCGTGATGATTAAATATTGAGTTGGGGTTTACGTTATTAACCTGTTTTCAAATTATTCATATTGTAATGTTATTTTAACGATTGCTTAATCATCCACAAATCCGGACATGGTAAACGCAGATACAATCATTTATACCAACATCAGATTTTAGAATTTATTGTATTAAGTATTTTATTTTAAATTGAATAAACTTGGGATCAACCGAACATCGAGATATAGTATTTCTTTGTTTAATTCACTACGCATGAGGAGCATTAAATATAAAAATAATGTAACATTTGGCCTAGCTAGCTTATCATCTTTAACCCTTAGATGATCTTGAAAATCTATACGAAAACAAACTTACCGGGATAAAAATCATGTGACTTTGACATCTTGACCCTGGCGCCTGTCTCCTTCTGCAGCTGGGCGATGGTCTCACCACCCTTGCCGATGATGGCACCAGCCACCATTGAGGGCACCAACACCTTGAAGTGGTACGTCGGCTCCACCGCTGCGGGGAAAGCAATGAGTCAGCGATGGTATGGCAATGAGTTGTGTTAGTTTGATGTTGGTAAACGATCGATTAAAATCAATTTTTCATGAGATTAATGTATAGCTGATTTGTCAATTGATACTTAAGCTTTGTTCGAATGCCTATAGTTTTAGTTTCTATTGGTCAACTTTTCAAAAAAGGTGGAACTTTAAAAGACAATAACACAAATATTTATAACCCAAGTTAGAAACCAAAATTTCTATAACCGACCCCAGTGAAAAAGGGGTAGGAAAAAGAAGAAAGAGTGGCAAATTCTATGGCTCCTTATTTCGCTTACTTGGTCTTGAAACTATTGAGAATTTGTGTAAAATGTTACACCATATTAGCAATCAGTCGCCGTTTCGACTACAAGTGCCACATAGGTAATCATCTATCCACAACGTAGCCAAGCTATCGAAACAGATAATAAATCAGCTAGAATTATAGCCCTTCAGGCAATCTTCAGGGTTGTGCTATCCGCCATGATTAATAGTTGAAGAAAACGTTTGACAGCTTTAAGAAGCTTGAAAAAGTAGCGTTTGGAACTAAAACTGAACTTAAGGGTTTTGTGGCATAACTTGGCAAACAAACAAAATAAAAAATTTATACACTGTGTTTACGAATTTAGAATCGGTACGAATAGAGCAGTTATATTCAGTAAGGCAGCTGAAATCAACGTAAACCCATTTAGAAAACCAGTGAACAAAGGAGAAATAAAGCCTGACTGATCGGGTTGGCGTTGTAAATGGCAGCCATTTTGCAAATTTAAAAGCTTCTTATTTCCATTTTCAACACGTTTTCCCAAATATTGTCTATTAATCCGTAGCCTAGATCTAGAACTACACACAGAGTCCCAGATTTATCATTTTTATTCAAAACTCTGAAGTCATATTTTGTCAGGTTTAAATTCTTTTGTATTCGATCACTAGTTTTTATTTAACGAGTCAGTTTAAAGTGCAATTTTATGTAACCACACCTTCAAGGACACGCTGATGTCAGTCTTGCTCGTGGTATTTGACAAACATTTGATACCAACGTTTTAATGATTCTTTACAAATACGCCAACATTTAATTTGAATAGGTGTCAGCCAAGTATGTGTTATTAATAAAATCTGTTGATGCTCAAGACAAACACGTAGCAACTGTATATACAGGAGATTATCAGGTTGCACAGAATATTGATAACTATTTTATTAAAATTGTTATATTAGTCATAATATATTTATATATATATATATATATATATATATATATATATATATATATATGTGTGTGTGTGGCGACACAATCGCACAGTAAATAGTTACAACACAACGCAACAGATGGCGCTAAAGCGACTAATTTGAAATTCCCAAACAAGACGTCCAATCAGCATCAAAAGACTAAACCTCGCAATTGGAGTTTCTGAGAATTGGAGCAATATATACATCCTCCGACAGAACACCGTCGGAGCCGCGGTTCCCCGGGCATAACACCTCGCCTGGCGGGAAGTAATTCCCTTTGCGGCGGTCGAGCATAACACCATCGCTCCCGCCGTACTCCATATATATATAAAGACATAGAAAAAGAACGATGTAGACATGACATAAATAATAGCTAGGAAGAACAGGCATTATTATTTTCAGCATCTAGGCGTCAGAAATAACGAATCTAAATAATTGTAGCTATTCAGTTTTGAAATGCATTTGGACCAGGAACAGACTGGTCGTTGCCAATAAAATCACACGTGGTACAACAATAATAATCTTTACAAATAATAATTCAATTACTCTCTGTATTATAAAGTGATATTTTAATGATTAAATAACATTTGTACAGTATATAAACAACTAGCTGTTTCCCGCAGCTCCGCCTGTGTCAAAAAGTAGCCTATGTTTAACTCCGGGTCTTAAACTACATTCATACCAAATTTCATCTAAATATTGGCCGTGAAAGCGTAACAGATATTCGTATGGATATTATAGTATCGATGGATGAAATAATCGTTACGTGATACAGATGGACCTTTTCAGTAAATCTAATTATAACAGAGTTCAAGGAAACTGCCATTACATGACCATGTTATCATTTTATCATTTATAGTTCGTGTGAAGCCCAAGCGATATCTATTGAGATATTCAATACATCTATTGAGATCATCAGTAAACGTTCTTTAAAATAAAATAGAAAAAAAAAATTATGGATAGATTCAATTCTGACCAGCAGTGCTAAAACTGTGACTCACGCAATAAATCAATCAATAATCAAATCATATAGACATACATACATACTATCACGCCTTTTTCCCATAGCGGTAGGCAGAGACTACGGATTTCCATTTGCTACGATCCTTACAGACTTCCCTCGCTTCTTCTACGCTCATCACTCTCGTCATACACGCTTGTTGATTACGGGTACTCCTGACATCTCCCTTTTTTAATATGTCTGCGATTTAGTCGCAGTATGTTCGCAAAATAGCTAAGTGGATTTTTTTTCCGTTCGATATCGAAGGATTTTCACTTAGATTAATAATTGGTCTCGCGCTCAACTAGATACCGCTATGAAGAAAAATCAGTTTCCAGAATGCGGCAACTTTATATTGTAGTGTGTGTAAGACAATGTGCAAAGACGAAACGAGGAAGAGTTATTTCTTGTACTATATTATTCATACTTATTTTGAATACGCAAACTGGCATTTTGCTTGTTTTTAAACTAAAATTTTAAATTTATCTTGACGTCCAACTCAGTTATCTGTTGCGGCGTGACTGATTTCATTTGATATTCATGTTTGAAATCATCGATGAGTCGAACGATTTTCGAAAAATTGAGCTACTGAATATAAAATCTTGGAACGATGAAAGAGACGACCGATTTAAACGAACTCTACAAAGCACTTTTCAAAACAAACCTTGTATTGACATGAGGACACACGACTAGTGGACAACATAAAGAAACAAGTACACCACCCACATGCAATCAAGATTCAATTGAGATGCATCCCACTGACGACTGACGTCCGCGGCTCATTTGACCTAATTTTCAGACACCTGCATAAGCAATTCACTAACATTTTAAATGTTAATATTCTATGATAGGGATCAGCCGAAACTCACAACACAACTTTGTACATGTAGAAATGTATATGAGTTAACATTAATTCTTAAAATCGGGGTAGCGATTCTTTAACTAATATTATGTTCCAATTTTTCTGGCATCCTTCAGACTGTACGGGAGTTCCTGCTCATAATGCACATTTGTTTTAGCAAGACTGTGTAAAATGAATAAAACAAGAATCTGCTAGTTAATGAATTGTCTAATATTCAGTAACATGGAGGCGAGCTTGACATATTTTCGGTGTAACATTAATATCTACCAACTTCTGCATAATTTTGCAAATTAATGTTCAAAGTTTGCAAAGTAAACACAAACTTTAACAAATCTGTCCAACTTTTGATATTTTCGTTGCAGTAACCTCTCAGAGGCGGTATCATGAATTTTTATGAATGTCGTATTACCGAATCAAGAATACGCTGAGTTTTCTCTGAGAATTATAATTAATTAAGTGTTGGATTTCTTGTACAACTCCTGTATCTTGTATCCTCTCGTCGATTTCAAAGCATTTGATGACAGCAACTTAAGTAATAGGTATTTCAAACGAGTTTGAAACCATGTTCAGAAAATCGGTATTTTTCCCGAATCAAATATCTTTCGTCTTGTTTAAACTTTTGGACAAGTTTACTCAAAGACAGCTTCTTTAGAGATCATAAACAACGTATCTAAACCAGAGTTTTACACATTTTTACTGCAAGGAAAACGCTATTAACTATACGTAACTAATCATGAAAAAAAAACTTCCATCTCGGGAAAATTCGCCGTCGCCTATTACTTGCCGATAATAAATGTGTCAATACATAACAATGGGCCGGAGACCTTGATCAATCAAAGCGGTGTTTACTCAATCGAGTAACGCGACACGAGCGCACGAAGCAGGTCCTATACGAAAATTTTCTATAAATACTCTTAAGAAATTGTTTTCACGTTCATTAGCTTCGTTGTTCGTGGGCCCATAATATAAGCTGAATAAAGGACAGCTGTTTGATTTTCATCTCAAAATTTTCTTTCTATTTATAGTTAGTACTCAACCAATTTACTCTTCAACCATCAATATCAAAATGGTTGCAATCGAATCGTTACCTACTAGTATAATCGTCAAAATGTATCTGCGTCTTTGAGCACTATCTACTAAAACAATTTGATTACACTTTAAGAATTCATTGCAGTGAAGAGCGTGGGAGGAAGAAACAAAAGTATTCTTGATTTCATTGAAGAAAATTAAACTGGCTTTGAATCGGTTAAAAAACAAACATTCGATTAAATGAACCATGTGGACTAATATTACTACTGCACGTTTGTGCCAGCGGCAAATACCTGTTTCAGATTTTTCAAGCTACCAAAGAGCATGCTTAAATACTGTATTACCCGAACTAGCAAGCTCCGCGGTTTCACTCAAACGTGGTGTGTATTTTCGTATGAGTATACGTAGCTTCTCAATAATAAGGCCTTTAAATGCCAGAAGATTCTTCTTAATAGGTATATAGATCACAAGTTTACTTTTCATTTACAAACAACCTCACAAAATTGTTATTTTCATAGATAGAAGTAAAAGATCATTAAAAATCGCATATAATTTACTGCAATATATTTAAATTGTTACTAATTGATTTTGCATGCAAGTTTAAGTAACTACTGCCATCTAGATTACTAACATTAGTGACCCTCTGAAGTATGCGATTATAAGATTGTAATTATACTATTCACAGCAACCATTTGGAGACAGACCCCAACGGAGTTGCTTGAATCATTCACATTAAGTAAAGTTACATTAGAATCTTTATTAAAGAATTTCACAATTAGTATATTTCGCTGTTTTCCCCAATCCGACAAATTAGTTTCAGAGATAAACGAGTAAATTAAACCCTTTTAACAAATGAATTCGAGATAACTCTTGGCTTATCTAACTTTTACAATAATCATTTTGTGAAGTATTACATTGTTGACCTCTTTTTGTTGCTGGGTAAAACTGGGTTAGATTTATTTGTTGGTATTCATAAGCAAGGTCAAAGCACCATTGGCTTTTATCCTACTTCTTAAAAAACGGTTCTCTTTGTTTTTGATTTGCTTATTATAAAAACGGGGTTATTATAATTATGGGTGCTCCTATTGGCTGATGACGATCAAAGTGATTGATTTGACGGAGATATTCCCAGATTTTGTTCACTATGGTGATTTTTATCTTATATTTTAAACTTTTTGAAATGCTTGAAATGCTAATAGAGGCGACAGAAAATAAATCTAAATAATTACATTTATTTTTATTGCTTATTTTCCATTGATTTGGGAACGGAAGCTTGGAGTTTCGGTGATGCACGACTTAGCTTTTCAAGTTTAACGTCTCTCACCATTACCACCAATTTATTTTGGTAATAATGGAGATTCACAGTGAAATGCTTGATCCAGACATTGCTGCTACAAACACCAAAGACGCAATTCACTTTCATTTCAAGTTATCTGTTTCAACAGAGGTCATTCAAATTGGCTCAGATAGTCAGCAAGGGGCAAGATTTCTGAAACACCTCCATTTTCAGTTCTAGTGTCTCTATTTACACTTTCAACAAATTCCTAGTTTTTGCAAATAGCGTATACATTGCCATTAAAGCGCTATAAATCACGCTTGATCCAATCTCAGTCGGTCGGGGTTATCGCGACGACGGGTCGTCTAAAAATGTCCATGACGAAATTGATGCGATGGCGTTGCTTCGCTACGCAAAGTAAGGAAAGATTAGGGATGTCTCTTTTTCTAGGCCAACATAGCAACCTCCAAAGAGAAGTCAAAAGTCCTTTTATATCAAGAAATCTATATATTATTAGAGGAACGGGATCACGGAGTAATAAAGTTAAACAATATTTGGAATTTGCTCATTTTGACGGACAGAAACTTACACGAGATTTTCTGATTATCAATGAAAGTTATCTTTGTTCCCTCGATGAAAATATGAATTAAATTAGATATTGTAATCTTAATGGTTTTTTGTACATACAATGAGGCCTGCCTGGTACGCCTTTGTTGTACAAAACCAATTAAAATAAATGGAGGACCACCTTTTTATTTGGAAATATTTTTGACGATGGGAGTCAACCACATCACGTTTAAATTCAATATCATTCGTTATATTTCTATAGTCTCTCCATTTGTGTACAATTGTCGGAGCAGTCTCGTAAGCTCGCAAGGCAAATACATATTGAGATCGAAAGTACGTCCGAAGAACCTGTTTATCGGCATCTTTAAAATTCTTACGGCCACTTCCTTCCTTAAAAGGACCTCTTCCTTGAACACACTTACTATTTTGAAAGGAAGTTTGAAAACAGTCCAATGTATCGCAGAAATGAAAAGACACGTCTTGGAAATATTAGAATGAAAATTGGTAAAAAATGCAGTGTATTAATACACACTACCTTTTAAAATACTTTCCTGAAAATAAGATACTTCCAGGCTTTCATTTTAATTAAATTAGAGAGTAAGTGAGTTTTCTATCAGCAGTCGGACGGAAATGTAATTTGAAATCGTTGTTGAAAAGCGACAATCTGTATTATTAGATTATGTTGATGGTTTGTTACATTAACTTTGAGATCATGAGTGGTTTTACGTTCTGTTTTATTTATTTATTTATTCCAAACTTTAATACCTAATATGGTACAAAAAGGATGTTTTATCTCCTATCTGCATTCTTAGTCGATCTAGTTCGATTTTAATGTTTTCTTAAATTGAAGAACTCGAAAAATCTGAGCCGTCACAATAAGTTCTGCGCTATCGTATTCAACCCAGCATTAGTTTTCGAGAAGCAATTTTTACTGGTGCTCCTACCGACCTTGTTAAGGTCGCGATATTAAGCTTGATAACTATAGGGTTTCAGTCGTATGTAAGAAGATTGAAGAATTTATAGGTAGTCAATAGGTTAGGGTGCCTTCCGTCCGTGAAGATGGAGAAGCTGATGATCATCATAATTTCGTGTAGGTTACACTGTCAATCGACAATGCACGCACTGGTGTCAGAGTTGTGCGGAACCTAGCCTTTGACATGGTTCCTTTAACGACTACCTGATAGCAGCCGGGACCAACGGCTTAACGTGCCTTTCGAAGCACATAATCATCTTTATTATCAGACAATCAGGTGATTCAAGCATGTAATGTGCTAACCAAACTAAGCAATAACTCCGAAGCTGATGATCATATGCCAAGGCCACATCATTTGTTTGCCTTACGGTAATGGCCTAATGGCTTTTGATACCGGAATAGGAAGCACCAACGACAATCAGGATCAATTAGTACCCCAAGGGGGATGAATAATTTGGCGACAGAAAGCCTAGTAGAACAATAGTTAAACACAGATTGCGTTGAATGTAAAGTAGGACGGTGGGCGGAGCGGAGAGGTTACGGAAACAATGTCTGTCAAGGCGGCTTGGAGCGTGGATGTGTAATAACCGGCGACGGAACTGACGGGCAGAAGTGGAGCGATAGGAGCGATGGATTTTTAGCGGAAAAGCCTATGGATTGTGTAAGAAGTAAATGAGAATTTTCTTTTAATATAGAAATCAATTGTAGTTCTTTTTACTTGTGTGACGGCTGTTATGAATACTATTGTTACCATCAATGACTGTATTAACAGAAAAATAACTCTTGGTTTATAAATTAAATAACGTGGTTAGTAGACATCTTATTTTCACAGTTTTGTGAGGAAACAGTAGTCTCAGAAACGTAAGAAAAGTAAATGTATCTGGATCATCATAGTAAAATTAGTTAAAAAGATAGAATTCCAAACACATAAAACTTATATTTGCATATTCTTTATAAATAGGAGATTTATCAAAAGTTACAACATAAGGTGCAAGTTATCGCAACAGTTTATTATTTTTATCGTTTTTCAAGTTTATGACATGTTTATTTATTAATGTTGTACCAGAATCGGCTAAATCATGTACATATTGTTTGTGAAAAATTTCGAATATTTGTTTAATTTTAAGGCCGACATTTCCCTACAATATAAATATTATGTAAGTGTGCGCCAAAACGATAGAAAACATTGGTTATCGAAAGGTATCCTGTGGCAACACGGGATATAAAAAGCATAATGTTAGTAAGGTTTTTGTATTCAGGTCTTTGTAATACAGTTATGTTAATAAGCAATTAAACTATCTAAAACTAAAGTATCTGAATTCAGGTCATAACCTACCAATTTACTTAACTCAAGTCTATTACCATTGCTATTACGATAAGTTAGTCGATAGAGCGTAAAGAAGTAGCAAACATCTATCCATCTTCACAAACTTTTGCGTTTAGAAGTTCATGTTACAGAGTCCTACTGAATAATAGGAGAATATGGAATTATGATAATTTTATCTAGATATTTATGGTATTGTACGGTTTTAGTCTATAATAGAGCCAGATAAAATAACTGGTAACGAAACAGGTGTATCCCACTTCTGATATTAGCTGCTAGAAGCTAATGGGTAAAATGCAGACGGATTGGATAGCTAGATAGCTAATCCATACTAATATTATAAATGAAAGTCTGTCTGTCTGTTACTCTTTCACGGCCAAACCGCTGAACGGATTTTGATGAAATTTGGTATGAATATAGTTGAAGACCCGGGATCAAGCATAGGCTACTTTTAGACGCGGGAAACATCTAGTATTACTATTCTTGTGAAATGTAGTCAAACTTCAGAAATCTAAGCTATCATCGGTGACTACTTTGGCAGTGACACAAGGCCGGCTCGTCCGAGCTAAGAGATGCACTTCACACGGCCTCCGCATAATCAGCTCTTTTCATGCGGCCTCTTGCTGAGCGCGATTAGGGCTGATCTGGCTCAAAGCAATTGCCAGATTGTGTTTTTGTTCGACAGAAAAAATAAACAAACTATATGTTATTTTATATATATTTATATTTTATAACCGAAGAACAGCTGAACAAACTAGAGCGTCTCGTAAATAATTGTATTAGATTTATCTTCTGTCTCCGAAAGTATGACCATATTTCGGAATACCGTTCTGAGCATAAATGGCTACCTATACGGCAAGGCAGGAATTTGCATATATTATGCCAACTTCATAATATTCTTTACAATCCACTGTCCCCTGATTACCTCAAAACTGATTTTAAACTATTGAGTTCCACTCGTGAAAGAATCCTGCGTTCCTCCAACAACATGACCCTCGCTACTCCTCCTCACCATACCGGGTTTTTCTCGAATTCCTTCGCTGTGACGGCTGTTAGACTCTGGAATAATCTTCCTGAGTCCATTAGAACAGTCTCCAGCCGTGCCAACTTTAAAAGGCTTGTCTACGATCTCCTACTCTCGCGGTTACGGGAGCAAATTTAGGCAGTTAAACATGAGTAAATTTTGAGTTGCTGCTATTATTTCGTTGATATAACTCTTAAAATTAACTGTATTTTAATTATTATTTCATCGTATATATGTAAGTACCATAAGTAAGTTTATTATCATTCCAACTTTTATATTTATAGCTATATATTTTTAATACCCACATGACGATATCTGTTTAACCCAAAGGTTGACTGTTAGATAATGCTTTTAGCATTAAGTTCGCCTATTGTGCTATACAATTGTATTATGTACAATAAAGTTTAAATAAATAAATAAATATTACTAAGAAGTAAAAAATCTGTTTTTTTTTTTAATATGTTTTTGATACACTGAATAGACAATGTGAGGCCAGTAGTAAGCCTTCATGATACAAAACTGTTCTAAATTGTAAATGCCATGTTTTTGTGCTTAACCTGTAAACCTGTTTTAGAATTAATTTGATTTGAGTAGTCTTAATGAATAAACCAATCGTGAACATAATTTAGGCCAAACCCCAAACATATTTTAGTCAAATAAACACATTGTCCCGTCTCTTTGAATATGAATGGTTTTAAATCCGAACACGTGGTCTATGCTCGTACTAAATTGTGGTCGGCAATTTTAGTAAAAATCTAAATCAAGACTAAAGACACACATTTTTATCAACGTTTACAATGTTTGTTAAAATATAATGCGTAGAATGACTAGAGTTTCTTAATTTAACACGACGACTTTAAGAAGGTCAGGCATACCATCACTAAAACATACTTAATGGTCAATAGAATAGGTAACAATGGGCGACAGAATGAAACAGAAACTTATATCTAGGCCCATACCGAATTAAAAGTAATTAGATATCATATACACAATATTGTACGAAAACGTTAGAAATGTTCTTATTAATGTTCCAACCAATAAAGCCAATCCTAAATAGGTCGTATCAAGCCCTGTTTCGTGGCGTGATGAAGCACTGTCATAAATACCGACCGCGATAGGCGAATTCCGATTCCTTTGCAATACAAATCACGCGATACATACCTCCCCTACAACTCGACTGTTATACACCTGTGTTTGTCCAAGTTACACGTTACTGCGCCTTAGAATATATTGAATTATGCAAGCATGCACATATATAAACAGTTGTGCATAATAATTAATGTCATGGGACCTCGCTGACAGTCAAGGCCTTCAGGTAATGAGGTAACACTCACTGACGCATAAACACCGAAGGGACGTCTAGAGATTGTCTTTGAATATTCGTAATATCGTTAATGCGGGGGATATTTACCTGCCAAGTGAATAAATAACCTTGTCACAAAATACGTTTAATGTAATTGCTAACTAAAATTTTATATTTCCCTAATTTATATTTTCCTATGTACTTGATGACACTTTTAGTTAGGGTTTGTCAATCCATACTAATATTGTAAATGCGAAAGTATGTCTGTTACGCTTTCACGGCCAAACCGCTGAACGGATTTTGATGAAATTTGGTATGAATATAGTTAAAGACCCGGGGTCAAACATAGGCTACTTTTTAACGCAGGCGGAGCTGCGGGAAAAAGCTAGTAATCAAGAAATGGACATATCTAATAGAAATTGTTAAAAAAAACGCAATTCCATTGAAGTCATAGAAGTCACGGAAAAAGTGCGAGTGGATGACGAAATAGTTTACGCAACGGATAACCGAGCAACTACTGACATTACACTCGTAGAAGCAGTAAAAACGAAAGTAGGTATGCTAGCATAACATCTCGGCATACGTGGTGCGAATCTAAATGGAGGTTCTGACACGCGCCATGCGAGGATCGAGAATCTTGTTGTTCTTTAGCAGATGTGTACGTATTATGTATGACTGATGAGATATGTTATAGATAAAGTCAACGCTAGTAATGTTTTGCCGCTGTGCGTTTTTCTTAAAAGGCCAGTGGACATGGTCCCAAGAATTGACTTCCAGAAGAGAACATATAAATTTTATTGAAACTAATTTCACAACCAACGATATAGCCATGATATTTACTTCAGCTTTGAATCACTGAGCAGGTGCTTGAAGGTCGGAACAGTTAGATTTAAAATTTATAGTCTGCGGCAATTTAAAATGGCATTGTGTGTTTATTACAAGAAAGCACGGTTTCTTGTTTTAGAAACTATTTTCTAGAAAGGTGTTTCAGGTGCTTCTCAAACAAACGTAGAGCGTTGTTGTTGATAAAGATTTTATTTCGGGTATAGTTATTTTTACTGCATATAACAAAGTTCCTGTCTAATTCCTATTTCTCTAAAAAGTACGAAAAGGAAACAAACAAGGCTCTTACTGTCGAATGATCGTAAATCTGCCGATATCATCGATTTTCGTATTGGGTCGGGCACCACCATCGCGCGCATTGTAGACAAACTAAATGCATGAGCTAAGAGATTACCCCCATTTAACAGCAGGACGAAACGAAAACTTGAACATACTGATTATGCGGAAGTTTGTATCAATTAAATAAAATCGTAATTAGCGGATGACTAGATATAGTTAGCGAATTTTGAATGGTAGGCGTTACAGTTAGAAACACATTGTCTTAGGGTCGTAGCTGCTCTAGATTTTTTAGATGTACCTTTATAGCGACATGGCAATTTGTATATTGTTTCGGACAACGTCTGGAAATTAACGTGGGCGAGAATCACCACTTATTCTTAATTTTGTGGACGTTATAGCCATTGTACGTGTATAAAATGTGTTTTTAACAGCATTTTACTATACTCATTTCCTTTTTGTTACTTAAAACTGTATACACTACTAAAGAAAATAGAATTTTTCCCTTCTATACTCAATTCTTTTTAATCCTTTTACACCTCTGTATTTAAAAGAACGTTTTAAATTTCTCAGTGAGATCAGTAACCGCGATGTACGTAGCGCTAATTCCCTTCGTTTGGCGATTCCTGACCACTCTTCTCGTTTCTATTCAAAGTCCTTCACAGTTCAAGCTATCCTACTTTGGAATGCATTACCATTAAACATTCGTCAGGCTCAAACCATTACTTCGTTTAAAGATCAGGTTAAGTCTCACTACCTTTCCGAGGTAGAATAATCCTCTCTTTTGTTGTGATAATATATCGACCGTTACTAACTTCTTACACTTTTTGACAGTATTTATTTATGTATGTTATTTGTAAGTTTATTCTTATTATTTATTTATGTAAGTTTATTATATGCGTCTTAATGTAGGCAATACATTTAAGCTTTCTGCACCGCTCACGCAAGTGTTTTTCTACCGCAGCTCATTTCTACCCTAAGGTTGGCTGGAAGAAATTGCATTAGCGATAAGTCCGCCTTTGTACCCATTTAGTTGTATTGGTTTTAACTATGTGCTTCTTTTGTTTGTAAATGGTGCAATAAAGTGTTCATTCATTCATTCATTCATTCAATTTTGCATTTTTGTCTGGCTCCAGCTTTGCAACAATCTAGTAAAACTAGTTTTGAAAGTGAAGACGTATGGAATAATGGTACTTTTCCAAGAAGCACGTGTGCACAAGAGATTTCTTGCGACAAAAATTCGCGCAATGTTCACGTGGATGATAACTTCATCTCGGAAGTTAAATAATCCGAATGCACGTGCGGTATTTATTATTTGTCTTATTTCAGTCTGATTTGATCACGCAGAGGTAGTTCCTACCTACATAACATGTAACTTTGAGTTCCGCAGTGTCTATCATTTGACGACTAATTTATGTATTACTATCTCTATTATAGTCATAGGAGTACATTTAAAATATATTTTTAATCTGGCATGGAAAGAGCTTAAAAATAAATGTTTTGTGTTTTCAAAAGACACAAAAGTTCTCCTAATGAAATTCGAGAAAGATACAATATGGGCACGGAATATGTAATAGGCTATATGTATGCTGATTGTCATTCAGCGTCGAAGCGATTGCAAGCGTTTCTGTGACAATTCCATCGGCAATATGAATCGATTAATGCAAAGCAGATAACAAATACATCGTACAAAAACATGCTTTATACAAAACTTATTTAGAATACAATATCCATTGCTGCGAAACTAATTCATTTGATATTTTTAATAGTTGGAGAGATAAGATTGTAACAGTGAATGGTGGAATAAATATTTAAATGTTGAGATTTAGAGGAATTCATTTCAGGGCATGCTGCAGATTATACACTGCCACGTCTAGCATGTTCGACATGGTTTGAAACGTGTCCACTGAGCAGGTGGGGCTACAGTTCAGTACAGACACGACGCATCTCCTATAAATTTGCCCTGCGAGCACGAAGTTTTGGTCATCTCAAATAGTTTGCCAGAGTCGAATAAAAAGAAACGTTCAATTTAAAATAGCTGTACGGTAACTTGCGTTTCTAGCACTGAAATTGGCGTCAAAAGGTCTAAATTCAAATAGAAAATAGCACATTTCTGTTTATAATGCAGAACGATGGCTGACTTTAATAGCTATTTCGGCTTCGCGTGTTGGTGGCGCAATATCAATTGTGGATTTACATTTGCTATCGGATCCAATACATTAGGTTAGGGCAATACAGCTTGCTAGCGCTGCCTGCAACACATGCATTACGTCATACATCATATTTACTTAGGAATTTGTAAACGAGAAATCAAAAGAAAACCAGTTCCCAAGGTCTGTTGTTTGGAGAAAATCCTAAAGTTTTACTTCATTATCTTAGAATATTTGGAAATCTTTATACGGAGAAAAAAAATCACGATGCAGAAGGGTATATCATTTCTTTAAACAAGAAGAAACCTTGGTGGGACATGGAAGTCAGAATAAATAAAGAGCCCGGAGCTAAAAGATGCCCTTACGAGTACCGGATTATAGGAATACAAGGACCGAATCTAATAGCACAAAACTAGTTAATAACAATGACTACATAAAGTTATGCGAACAACCTACAAACCAAGTTAGGTTACGTCATGAGTTTTAGCTTTCGTAACATCATTTGAAGGTTAACAGACTCACAATTTGTTATTGTCTCTCATTATGGATGTGGCCTCCAAAAAACTGTGTGAAAGATTATAGAAATTGATGCCCAGAGGGCTGGGCCTGCCCACAAAATCCAGATACAAAATGCGGACTACGATATAATGAACAAAATTCGTCACGATGTTCTGTGATTTCCGCTTAATAAGGATCTTTTCCTGGCTTCCAATGCAATAAGGGAACAGTAGAAACATTCTGGCTATAATACCGACTCTTACACATACATTACGTCAAAAATATATCATGTAGGAAAAATATAAGACTTAAATTTAGAGCTAAGAAATCTTCGAATTTAAGAGAACTTAGATACATCAATAGTACAAATCAAATTCCATGATCCTAAGTGGGTATAGAATCTGTCAATGAAGGACATAACATGGTTAAGGCAGTGGGGGAAAAAAAGCTAAAGAATATCAAGAATGCGAGCATTTTTCAACAAAGAAGTCACATGGTTTATCGAAGTCTCCGGAACAAAGGAAATACTTAGCTGCGACTGCAATTTTCTCTCCAATGTGATAGATTGCTGCAATCATATCCTTCTAGTAGATGAGATAACATTATTGCTTCGATCGATCGTTTAGCAGTCATGCAGCTAAGTCTGCATGCAGGCAGCTTCGAATTGCACACATCACTTCACCGACTACGACTTTTGATTAAAAAACCAAAGCACACTCAAGAAATGTCTGACAGTCTAGTCGAAAGCAACTCCTAATGAACTTGCTTAAGCGTTTACATCTTTAAGCTGCTCAGACCATCAGACAGAAGTTTTCTTACAGTTGAATGCGCGCTGCACGCCGGTTTCAACGCAACTGATTTGCAATGAGTTTCAAATCGGTTTCAAAATGGTCACGCCATATGCGGTCTCTCATATAGGAGTCTATGGCAGAAACTCAGATAAAACTCTAAAGTAACTAGAAATTGCAGTTTCGTTGCAGTCGCGTTGCGCCGTCTGTTCTGGGCCTGTACTAGTTTCTAACTAGCACATGAGCCTCTAGAATCAAAGAGAATATTTAACAAAAATGTCTAATATAACAAGCCTTAAGTTACAGAATAGATAATATTACTAACTAAAAAGTTCCTGGAAAGGTAAGCCGTGTTTGCTTTGAATTTACGGATAAGGAAAATATTCGCATATTTTTATACAAAACTTTTTTGGCACATCAAAGAGAGCGGCAGATAAAGCCCGCATAGATTTACGTTATTTTCGCCAAATATTCAGGATTGAGAACCCCCTTTATTGTTTTTTCATCCTATGCTAGAGTTGACTAGAACAGATTCCTTTGCGATAAATGCACCTAATCTATACTTCCATTTAATTTAATTATTTTATTTAATAATATTATAAATGCGAAAGTCTGTCTGTCTGTTACGTTTTCACGGCCAAACTGCTGAAGGGATTTTGATGAAACATGGTTTTATAGTTGAAGACCCGGGTTCAAACATAGGCTACTTTTTGACGCAGGCGGAGTTGCGGAAAAAGCTAGTATTTTATAATTTGCCTTTAATTTTATTACTACGATAACATTTACACTTAAAAAAGGCTCAAAAGGTACCATATAGATACAATAGAATGTAGTATTATGATAACTTGGACCTAAATATTAGGAGCTCGACTTGCATTGCATATTCTGTAGCAAAGATAGTTAATTAGAAGAATCTATCTCGAATAGGGTGGATCTTAGGTTGCTGTGGCCAGATTGCAGCCCTCTTTGGAAAAGGAAAGGGAGTATTTAGCCAAAATTGACAAGAAAAAGGGACGTAGTTAAAGTTGAATCTAGTCTGCTTCCTCTTTCGGGTAACAGGCGTGATTATTTCTAAGTATTATTTAACCTAATTTGCGTCAATGGCGGTGTAAAGATAACTTCACGACAATATCTATATGCCCTTATCTGGCAGTTAGCGATGCTATCAGAAAATTAGTAAGTAATGATTGATAACTTATCAGGACTTGCGAGTGCAAGTCAAGATTGTTACGCCCTCGATACCAGACTAATAGTGTGCTTGAGGTTGTCGATTTACGTGGCGAACATCGTTATGACATAATCTACAAGCTACAAGTTTTTCAGAACTTGTAGCTTGTAGAATATGTCATAAAAAAAAAAGCCAATTTTAGACAATTTGATTGCATGATGTTTACTGTTCGAATTATCCCTTAAATTAGAACACTGACAAAGTGCTGGTGAGACTAATGACTTAAAAGAAGAGAGACCATCTTTCAAATCAGTCTTATACTGAATATACAATTCTTCCAACAACTCAAAAGTGTTCTCCTCAAAATATTTACTATCTGTACCTTCTTCGACAGACAGCCTTATAATTTTATGGTGAGTTTCACAGCATGTTAACCATATGTTATCCAAAGTTTCTAGGCGTGTCTCCAAGTAACTCTCTGTCAAACGCTCTTTCGGCTATTTCTTAAAATTTTTGTACGCCTTCGTCATACGGTTATAAATGTCATACTGGTCAACAATTAATTTTTCCATCTTGAAAAATAAGTAGTTACTACGTAGAAGAATATTTTTCCATTAATATTTGCAATAATTATATTTACTGACAAATTCCACGGTTGCGTTATTATCTTTCCAAATTATGAAACAGACCATTATCCTATAAAATATGTACACCAATAAACTTGTTCTCATCATCAATTTTTCGAAAATAAAAATGTAAGTACTTACAAGTTCACATCACACTTTTTATTCGATTAGATCCAACCAAATCAGTATTTTTGTCTCAACAGTTTTATCCAAAATCAAGGCAGATAGGTTCAACAACAATCATTGAAAAGTTCCATACAAATTTCAACCCCGACCCCCGACGACGTGTGAGGAAACGTCCTCACACTCTTTTTCCGGAACGTGTGTACCGCTATACTTTTAATAAGCAAGCCGACATCCGGCGAACGAAGAACCAAAAAAAAAACAAAAACCTCCATAATCTGAGGAAACTTAATTGGTTTGAGTGTATTGTAAATGTATTATGTATATCAACTATATTATATAACTGTATGTTTCACAAATGTAAATAAATAAATAAACTTTAAATTGAACTATGACCGGGCTAACCCAAAAAACGGTTCCTGTCTTCTTCCCCAAATTTTGCCAGGTGATAGGCCATATTATGTCTTCGACAGTGCAAGAGACGGGACTATTGGGGCACAACAGGAGGACCATTGATTGTACCGCACCACAGAAACATTCGAGAAGCCCTATCTAGCACGATTCTCCTGACATCTTCAAAAACAAGTCCGGAGACTGTTCAAGTTCCAAGTGAAGTCAATTGATGACAAAAATACAACTGTTTTAAAATTTAATATCACTGATGGGCTGGTACGACCCTTAAGACTTTTGACGTATTTTAATGTTACTTAATCTATGGCACGACCTGATTCGACACCCATGACCAGGGAAGTCGTTAGAGCAGCAGAAAATCTAACTGAATGTTGTACACAAAAAGGTCACATCAGTGCAAAAGGAGCTCAATGAAGATCACGACCCTCAATAATGTATAGGATAACGCAAGGAGAAGGTTTACGAAGTAGCGTCAAACACCACCCACACTTTGTTTTCCTAATCCATACTAATATTATAAATGCGAAAGTCTGTCTGTCTGTCTGTTACGCTTTCACGGCCAAACAGCTGAACGGATTTTGATGCAATTTGGTATGAATATAGTTAAAGACCCGGGGTCAAACATAGGCTACTTTTTGACGCAGGCGGAGCTGCGGGAAACAGCGAGTTTTTTATAATTTGAAGTAAACTGGACTGGTCTGAGGTCGTCTCAATTTCCACGTTTATTTTTCATCGACTATGTACTTATTTATGAGTGCGATTACTGCCAGCCGCTACAGTTATGTGCTATCAATTACATATTAACGCCAGTCATTAGGAGGCTAACCACGGCGACCGCAGATGTAAGTCGTATAATTTATAGGATTAGATACCTTCTAGGAATACTAGTTTGTACGTACAAATGAAAGTATTCGAACTCGCTATGTCTTGGAACTTCTAACTACTTCAACTACTACTGAAATTTACTTAATACTGAATAAATTTAGCTACCACCGTACCATACACCAAGTACCAAAGAAACATGGTTGGTCACCACGGTGCAAAAGAGGGATGTTTGAAGTGTTTATCTTGACAACCATCTGTGGTTAGCTCATACAGACTGACTGATTTTGATGTGTTTTTTTTTCTTGTTTGAATGCCGAATTGCCGACGTGATGCAGGAAATAGTTAGCTAACTATAATTAGTTTCTGATTGATGTCTTGTTTTTAAATTTATTATTTATAATTGTATACAACGGTCGCAAGCCTTATCTGTTTTGACTGAAAACTAACCTTTTAAATTCTGAAAAGTGCGCTTTACGGATTTTCACAAAATTTTATCTTTGGCATAGATTGTTGCCGTATCCTTAATTCTTGTATCAATCATTACGTGACAAGTAGTAGGTAGGTTAGGTAGGTACCGTAGGTAGTTCTCCATACTGAGTTTGTTGTATGTCCTACGCACTATTGCCTAATATTTACTCGAGCAATTAGCGCCCCTACGATTTTATTACAGCACAATGTCAAGTTGTTTGTCATCATACCATAAGGACTGCTTCCAGTGGCGGCTTCTATTGTGGACTCATGTAACGTGGGTATTGAGGTTTTTTTAAGAATAGAAATGTGGAAATTAAAGATCTTTTTTTCATTTTTTTCTATACGATAGACTCTAAAGTAGGCGGAAAGCCTCCCTCATCTGACAATCCAGGACATATTAATGGCGCAAATTAATTAGGAGAGCCGACCCCACCTTATAATATAAGATGAACAAAGACGAAAAATAAGAAGACTCATACTACATTCTAAATTTGCTTTAGGGATCAGATCGTATTAAAAATCAACACCTCAGTACGCTGCCTCATGGAAACGCCCTTTGTCCGGTTGCCCATTGCAATAACCGTCTGCATCGTCATGTTCTCGTCCGAGAAAGGCGAGAGTGTGGATTGCTTTCACGCGAGAAAGTCCGAGAAGCGAGAAAAGTAGGAGAACGCTGTCTACATTCACGGTTTTCAGACTTTTCTCGCGTTCTCGCAAGAACTTCCAATGTATCTGGACAGCCGAATGCAACAGCGGCGAGTTCGATACCTGTTACGACTAGTACGATTCGGTCTCGTACGCACACGCGTCAACGTGTTGCTTGTTGGTTATTTACCGTATCTCGCATCTTAAGAGACCGCAATTCCACCACCAAATGACCAGACCGTTGCCAGAACACCGTCCTTTATCCCACAGACACCAACCATACCAATTAGTACATATTTATTCATTTTACCCTGATACGGATGGTTTGAATTTAGCTTTAACTTTAATATAGTTCACAAGACAGATGGTTGAAGTTGAATGAATGGTTTAATTTTTCAGCAGCCAAATATGGCGGCAATATAATTATTTCTTGTTAGAAAAAAATGTGTTCTAGAAACACTTTTTCACCATTACTCCTATAGATAGACATTCCTGTGCTGGTCCGATTTGAATAATTATTTTTAACTTTGTTAGACCTATTTTTTAGATTATTACAAGCAGTACCTACAAGCTGCGGGTGAAACACAGCTATGTCATAATATCACTAATATTTAAGATAGATACCAAAGTATTACACAACATAAACACTTGCCTTACGATTTGACAAATTACTGCGACAACCTTGAATCTAATCAAGCCAATACAAGTGACTTCCAACCTTACAAACCTGATAATTAAAGTACATATTGTTGCGCCAACCATACCATACAACTAGTTGTAAGGTAATGACCTTCACGTGCTCAGATCATCTGGCTTCCACTATATTATAAGTACATACTCAATACATAGACAATTTAGCTTATAAAACTAGTGAATTTTTAATTTGAAATAAACAACATTTAGAAATGAAATGGGAGTGCCAATCTAGAAATGCGCCTAAATACTGGTGTAATATTAACAAAAAAAATGTTGATTTCATAGTTTTGAAAATGCAAAATAAATGTTAATTCTCCAATTGTTAGTTGATTGACTTTCAAATAAAATAAAGCAAAAATAAAAGCGTTCAGATAATGAAACAGAGTTTCAAGAAGAGTAGTTCAAGTTACACCGAATAAATATGATTGAACTGTACATTTAGGTGATGGTCACATCGAAGATGGTACTAAGCCATGAGTGAGTCAAAGTGAGTCTAAATACGACATGGCTCACAACATCCAGGCGATGTTTACAGTGCACGATGGACGATAGGATCGACGCTACACCCACACTGCCAACTCACTGTTCACTGATGTCTATATCTTGACATTATTATTTTTTATATAATCTTCATATTTTTTAACTTTTCAGAAGACTTTCGGGTATAGATTTGCAACTATTTTCCTTTTCTTTACTAGGTATCTTATGTTTAGATGCAACTATCATCTTAATAATAAAATATTTATTTTACATTTACTTCAAAATTCTTTGGACTAAAGTCTCCAAGTCTATGAACATGGATTAAAAAATTACAATGTAAAGTCAAAGAAAGTATGAAATCTATTATATGATTTGTAGTAACTAATTATTTTATTATAAGAGGCATCAGTGAAACAGTGACCAAAAATCCCCAAAAGCAGTTTTGCTTAACTGTAGGGATTTCCAAAAAAAATAAATTCTCACTGGAAGAGTCTGAATGGCACTTTAGACAATGATCTGCAAAAGGTCTTGAACATGGCATAATCCACTTATACAAATTGCAAATCAATTGTCTAGCGGCTACCAGCCTCAAACCAGTGGGAATTCTGGATTATCAGTGTCAGATGAGCATCAGCAGAGATGAGAGTGACGGTGCGCGCGTGAGGCATGCGCGCCACAACAACCAGAAGCCATGAGGATCAAACAATGTGTAGACTGACGACTCACCGAAATGAGACGTTATATTGCCATGGCCGTTTGCCAGTGGCAAGGCCGTCACCAAGTCTTGCACTAAAAAATAACGACTCACGTTTAACATTTTCATAAATTACAACATTTAATACTGTGTTGCAAAAGCAGAGGACCCTTATCAACCGACTAGTCTGATAATTCAAATTTTTATTAGCTACACTTATCAGTTTTAAAATACTTCATTTTACACTCATAAAAAGATATCGGCGACTGCTGTAAAAACATTTTATGGAACCTAAATTGTTGAAAATATTAATCGCTATGAATTTAGTATATCTCAGTCTCGAATGACCTTATTATCAGCGAAATAGGTCAAATTGATAACAGCAGCGCGTCTGATAAGAATCTTGTAAGAATAGTACGTACACAGCTGGATCGACCGCGAATTCGATGCGATTGTTATTCTCAACTACAACTTAAATTATAATGTTGTGTTTAAAATTAAAATGTAATGTTGATTTACTCAAAGTAAATCAACATTACATTTGAGGGTTCGTAATAGTGTAGAAGTGCGTACTTACCGGAGCTGAAGTGAGATCTCTTGACGTCTCCATTCTCTGAGTCAACGTCAAGGGGTCGTTTTCTCGAGTCCGTGATTTCCGGACTGGAACAAGTATCCATTCCTGTATCAGCGGCCATGTTGAATTTCAGGGCAAAACTTTAAACTTCTCTAGCATAATTCCCATTACGTAATTGCTTCAGAATGCGTATACTGATGCGGCACTTAGCATTATTACAACATCATAGGTTACACTTAACACATATACAACTAAATATGGGGAAAATTGAAGAATAATTAGGGTCTAAATACTAAAATAAAGGAGAGAAGTGGCACTATCAATGTTACGTCTAAACGTTTTGTGAACGTTTGTCGATACTGCGGCGCGTTTGTGTGTGGAGCTAGTCAGCCTGAAGTTGCCTGCACATGTCAGATCGCCATGTTGGCAATATTTTTTTGACAACAACCAGCTGATAAAGAGATGTGATTCAATCGATTCTACCCATTTTACCAAAGACCAGTCGTAAAATTGTCTACAGTTAAAACCCCAATGGACAAAACCACTAAATTTAAAATACCATAAACTAACCCTAAAGACGTAACACCGATCTACACAACACCAAAGTTTGTAATTCATAAAGTCCAAATTATCTAATGGTTCAAAATATCTACAGTCATAATACATAATATCGTAGATTGAATTACTTAAATAAAATAAGACAAATCTTATTTAAAATTTAAAGAATAAAAGCCTACTATTTTTGTCCAATTTGCTTGAATTCCTCAAAATGTTTGACATTTCTCATTGAGGTCAAAACAAGAGTTACTTAGGTTGCGAGGAGTTATGCGACTTTATAATTTTTTATGTTAAATACATTAAAAAATCAATTATCTTATTAGTATAACTAAAATTGCTAGAAAATATTTAATTGCTAAACATTATGTAAAAAATAATAACTGCAGCAATTAGCCAGTCAACTAAAAAATATATTGTGTATTTTATTGATAGAATAGACTATTTCGGCGATACAATTTGAACGAAATAATTCTAAAAATGATATTATTTTTTTTATATAATATTAAAGATTTCATAGTGATGACGTCACGTAGCTTTAATGGCCACCTCGAACTGCAAGTTAAAAAGCAAAAATTACTAAGGCATTCGAAAATAAGGCGGTGAACAACTAATTTTATTATTTTTTTCTCATTTAATTGTATTAAAGGTGAAAAGATAATCTGTCATAAATATTAAATGTCGGACTAAATGTTTACATTCACAGAGCCTCGATCTCGATCCTGTACCATGCATCATTGATATTTCGCAAAATATAACCCGATTAATTGGAATTGGTCATACCCGTATAGTAATTTAAGTCGATTTTAATTGGTCAACTCATAATTGTCACTAGGTAACCATTAGAACCCACCATAGTAGAGATCAGTTTGTTTACTAAATTTATACTTTCTCGTGACGGCGACTTTACTTTGGTAGATGCTCGATTGAAACAACCTAATCGGTCTCGTTAACACTAAAATGACATAATGCGCCATTGCCAAAAACAGCCAATCATAAAAGTGGCTAACTTCAGGCTCAACGTGTTTAATTTTAGGCGCGTTGTTTTAAAAATAAATGTTTTGTTCTTTTTAAATATTTTTTTATATGATTTAGATACAACAAAATTTAATTAAAAATGGGCATTATGTAGGTAGTTGGTACAAACAAAAACAAACCCATTGTAAAACATGCACGAAGAAGCATCAATGAAATAATAGGTCCATAAGTAAGCGTTTTTCGTTTAAGCGTGTCCTCGTTGCATTCTCAACTTAGCTTCTGAGTTTACGAGCTCCTCATCCTAACATCATTTCGTGTAGGTTCGTCGTGTGCATCATTGTTTTTTCGACCATGTACACCCTGATGTCAGAGTTGTTCGGAATCGCCACTCGGCCTCTGACGTGGTTTCATTAACGACTACGTAATGACATCCGGGACCAACGGCTTAACGTGCCTTCAGAAGCACGGAATCATTATTATTAGACAATCAGGTGATTTAAGCCTGCAAAGTCCTAACCAAACTGGAAACACCTAAACAAAGTATGCTTTCGGTGGGAATCAAACCCACCACCCCCGGATCAAAGGCGAACGCCTTAATCACTGGACCACGGGGGCAGTTCGTCATCTCCTCCCTAACGTAAGCGTGATACCTAATCCGATTTTAGGTAGACTTTAGATACCTATTCAACTTTGGACGAATCGGAGTCCGATCCCTTCTAATCATCGGATGATAAAATAATTTACAGATAGCTTAAATTTAAGGCTATTAATCTAGTTTACCCCTATAAAAGTTCAATCTTTAGTTTTCGGGGAGTAGTTTTAAAAAAGGCGCGAAAACTGCAGCTCGTTCGACATTGCTTATGTATCTAGGTCAAGGTAGAATCCTCTGACTTGTACAAAGTAGGTTCCAATTAGCTGGTTATAGACTAGGTTAGGTCATAGGAATGAATATGTCATGAGCTTACTTATTTATTAGAGTCGTAATCGGATCGATTAGGGAGTCTTCATTTAACATTGCTAAGTATTGAATTTAGTAAGTATGTAATAGTTCTGATGGTACAGTCTGCGTTTTTCAGAATGGGGTGTTCGATTCTCTCTGGAAAAAATCCATCACACTTAGGATATTCCAATGTCAGGCTATTTTTTTAAATGTATGACTCGTACGAGCATATGTCGTATGAAATTTGTTAATTATTTGACTTATTGATGTTTCGTGAAGCACACTTTTCAAAAATAACACCCCAGGCCACGGAGCATTTACAAAATTACATTTCATAAATTATGAACGCTTTTAATATAAGTTATAATTTTTAGAGCCGTAAATATATCTTAATTAACAGAAACCAATTATTCAAGGCTAAAGGGGATTGAAGATTTGTGGCATACCTACTGCCGCCATTTTGTTTTTTTTTCAAAATCGCGGCCAGCTTTGAAACTTTAAAAAATCGGTAGCCGACATTAATACCAACAATAAATATTAATACAACAACCCCCGTAAAGTGTCAGGTTTCCGAGATAATAACCGTCAAAGTTGATCACGTGACATACATATTTTTAAGTTAAGGGTATGTATTAAACTATTTTAATACGGTTTTATCGCGTTTATTACTTATTTATTTACACCTGACGTTTCAAACACTTTACAGCGTTCAACAAACAAATTCTACATGCAAATTGACGGTGTAGCTATGGGGTCTCCAGTCTCTCCCATTGTTGCCGACATTTTCATGGAAGACCTTGAGGAGAAGGCTCTTTCAAGCACCCTGGCTATGCCGAAGATGTTCAAACGGTACGTAGATGATACTTTTGTTGTACTCCCCAAAACTCAAGTCTCTGTTTTGTTAGATCATTTAAATTCCATTAATAGTAAAATTAAATTCACTATGGAACCTGAGATCAATAATTCATTAGCCTTTCTTGATGTTTTAATAACTAGAAATCTTGACAATAGTATCAGTCACACTGTGTACAGAAAGCCCACCCACACAGACAAATATCTCAATGGTAAATCTCACCATCATCCATGTCAGTTAGCTACCGTAGGCAAATCTTTGTTACAGAGAGCACACGGCATCTGTGACACCCACCATCTTAAGGAGGAGCTTCAACGAGTCAAGTCTGTCTTAAGAAGCAACAATCTCAGCCTCCCACACATTTGTCACAGAAGTCGACCCAAGCCACACACAGTTGATCGTTTTCCTGCCATCTTACCATACATAAAGGGAGTCACGGACAAGATTGGTAACATACTTAGGCGAGCTTCAATCAAGACCTATTACAAGCCGCATAAGAAAATAAACCAATTTTTAAGACCTGTAAAATCCAATATCCCATTGCAAGATGCTGGAGTTTATAAAATTGACTGTGACTGTGGTTTATCATACATTGGGCAAACAAAGAGAAGCATTAATACTCGTATAAAAGAACATATTGCTGACATGAAAAATAGACGCTCAACCAAGTCTGCAGTCTGTGAACATGCTCTAGACAAACCCAACCACTATATGCGTTTTGATAATCCTCAAGTCCTTGCAAAGGAAAACAGATTCATTCCAAGGATGTTACGTGAAGCTATTGAAATTAAAAAACATCCTAATTTCAATAGAGAGGATGGATGGCAGGTACCGCCAGCTTGGGACCCAGTCATTAACTTAATAAAATTGCAAACTCGGAAGCAGACTGCAAGACCCTTAGATACTGTGAGCCAATACTGCGTGAATCGGAATAGTTCCCAATAAAAATTTCAGGCGGTAGTTTTGTAATCTTATGACATCAAAGACAAATGTTAACTTAGTCTGCCTGCGACCATGAACGCTGTAAAGTGTTTGAAACGTCAGGTGTAAATAAATAAGTAATAAACGCGATAAAACCGTATTAAAATAGTTTAATTTAATGAATAACAATCGCGAAAACATAAGAAAACATTAAGGGTATGTGTTCTAATGTATTATGATGTTAAAAATAATGACGTTTAGAACAAATATGTATATTGCATTATATCTAAATGTTATTTAAACATTTATACATTTAAAATAATCTACTCTTTGAACTTAATAACTTAGTATGTAACCGTCTAACCTTGTGTGAATGTAATATCTTCATTTGATTTAACTATTAATACGACAGTTATAGAGTAAATTAAAGAAAAGTATAATTATATAAAACAAATGTAATACATAAGATAGGTATTAATCAAACAGTCTAAAATACAACTGACAATACTTGTTACATTTATATTGTGTGATGGTTATGTGGTTACTATTGGTTAAAAAAACTTGTCTCTTTTTTTAAAATACATTGGCACAAAAAGGGTAAGCAAAATTAAAAGTCCGGTTTTAAGAATATTTTTTAGATCAGGTAGTTGTTAATACATTTTGGTAGCTATGGTTGATGTTCAGAATTTAGTTAGTTGTTTGAACAGGGAGTCGTAGTGTAGCCGCAACATTGTATCCCTGTCATCAACAATTATAGCCAAAGTAAATGTTATAAATATCTACCCATTGTTATTCCAAATATATGGGTTTATAGTTGCTATTCAAAAAGAAATGAAAATCACGTGGTCAACTTTAACACTTTATAACTTAGAAACCTGACACTTTACGAGGGTTGATTTCTTAATATTTTATGCTGGTATTAATGTCAGCTATCGATTTATAAAGGTTTCATGGCTGGCTGAGATTTTGAAAAAAAAACAAAATGGCGGCAGTAGGTTTGCCACGCTCCATAGTAAAATCTTCAAACCCCTTTGTAATCAAGCCGTGGAAAATCCTAATGCACTTAGGAGCTCGCGATCTGTTACTCGGCTCGGTACTGTTGAACGCTTAGACTACAAAAAAATTCTAAATCTATGGTTGAACGAGAAATGACAAGCTCCGCCCACTTTTGTGAGTGGCGCTGCGCCAATGATTGCATCACTGCGCCGTTTGAAACGCCATTTCCTCTTTGTAAATGCTCCGTGCCCCAAGGCACACCCCAGGTTTATTTGCCCTTGACTGGACTAAGTGTAGGTGTTTGGGGATTATATTTAAAAAATGGAAATGCACTGTTGGTTATTTAATTTCGTATATTTAGTTAAAAATAATAAAGTACAAAATCTGCCAAGGGTTACACTCTTGAATACAATCCGAGATGAGTCTTATAATTATTTATTTACATAAACATACTATTTTTGTAGGATTTGTACAAATAATGACGCTTAAATTTATATGAGAAATAAAACATTATAGCGATTAAATCGCGGTTTCGAATATTATTTTAATAAAATCCTGCAATATCCCCCTTTGTAAACCGTCATTTAGGAAAAATAAATCCTTATTTTAAATGCGAAAGTAATTTTGTTAATCTTCTTTTCAAGACTATTGAACTAATTTTGTTATAATTTAAAGATAAAAATATTTTTATTGCTTGAATTCAGACATACGAGAACATGCAATTTATACCTACTAGTTAATTTTAGTCGTTTTGGACCCATCGTCTAGTGACTCCATTCATGCAACCGAACAAATTTTCCCAAGGAACATAACTCGAAGCATGAAAAACAAATTTGGACTTCCCATAGTAAGTTAGTTCACGCGATGAGACATTCTGTATGAGAGGTCCAAAAATTTACTCCATATTTCGACCCATGTATCTTGGGAAAGTTGTTCGGTCGCATGAATGGAGTCACTGGACGATGGGTCCAAACCGACTAAAATTTCACGGTGTATTAAAGTACCAACAGTGGATAACTGCCAACAAACTACATATACTGGAATTTTTTCTCATTTCATTCTGGAGTGCTATTTTTAAAAGTGTAAGTGAATGATTTTTGACATTTTATTTCGACATCGAATAATTTTCGTTTTATATCGAACGATTGACATTTGACACAATTCAGACATTTCAAAAATAGGGCTCCATCGGACAAAATATGAAGTCCAACAAAAACAACAGATTCCCTTGGGGAAATAAACTAATATTCAGTTAATTGTATTAAAATGTATTATTTTCAGCTTTAAGTAACTTAAAACCATACTTTCTATGCATCGTTATTGCCAATTAGTTTGTTAAAAACGGACATTATGTGTATGATGTCAGAAGTACTGATGCCAGGGTGTGCAGGCTTAATGCCCTTGTATTCGTAACTTCTTTCTTTCTTCTTTTAAATTATAGCTTCAACCGAGATTTCGGTGATTCTGCCAATGTCATGGTTTGAAGGGACACGATGTGCTGTTGATTATCAAGTCAGTCAGTCGTAACATACGATGTATATGGAATTATTAGAGAAATCTGCGGAATATTTTAGGACAATGTACTTGTATAATTAGTTTTTTGTTGCAAAAGACAATTTTTTTAAAATATTATACCAAGCACAACAACGAAACAAGACACAAAATACAAGGTTCAAAGTTCATACAACGATGCACTCACGCAAATTTCGATAGCATGTTGCCCTTCTGTTGCGAAACGCGGCGACTATTTGGGGGGCCCATTCACTGAGTGGCGAATCACCGCCTGCCACTAATAGTCAGTAATCATGATTATGGCAGGCGTCCGATTTCTATTGCAATAGCCCAGTTTAAATCCATCCAAACTTCATCACCATAACCCATTTATTCTTTTCACTCATTGGAAATAGTTCCTCCTCATGCCGAGACCTGTTCATGGAAATGTCAACTATTGATATGGCCGAGAACGGGTTTTGGCAGGAGCACCACATGACATCTACATCTCCGAACAGCCTCTACGCGTTGGATCAATATCCCCGCGCAAGCCTTTCAAAGGACCGGGGCAACCCGTGAATTCCAAAAGGAGATACAATAATAATTAATTCTGTAACAAAAGTGACTGGTCAACGCCTTACCAAACCAATTAGCAACTACAAGAAACCGACTTAAATTTTCATAAATGATTTTACTAATCGCTATCGTGGCGGTGTGACAGGTATGGTCGCTTGTGATGGTAAGAGATGGTAGGTGAGCCACCAGGACAGGAGTGGTTGTGTGACCGCCACAAATAGGAGGAAATATACTCTTCTTTTGGTGCCAGCGCTGGGTTTGGTCCACTGTTGGGAGTAGGGCTCGTAGCCCGCTTGGTACGGGTAGGCTGGCGGTTGGTCGGTGGACTGTGAGCCTGCTAACACTTGGACCCTGAGGGTTTTCACCTGGAAGAGAAATCTGTTAAAAGACCTTGAAAGATTCAAACATTTATTTGTCTACTATGAGTTTTTCATATGGGAAGATCAAAAATGTTTAAATTACCGGTATAAGTCGTAATTTTTTTTTACCTAGAATCCCATGTTCGTCGCCAGTTGACAAGTAAACTAGCAAAGCTCTAGGCAAAAGAAATTATACAATGTTTCAAGATCCGTTCAGAAATGCGACCTCTACCTTAAGAGAGGACGTCAATAAGTGATATTTATATCCTATATTGAAAATAAACAATTTCATTTCATTTCATTCATTTCATTTCATTTCAGGTAGGACATTTTGTATAGTCTGTGATGCACTGTGATGCTGTGTTGTGTTCCTGCTGGTGAGTAGGGTCGCCAGGCTCCAGAGGGGTCGCTGTGCTGACAGCGGACAGGTCGGCAACGCGCTCGTGACATCTCCGGTGTTGCAGGCATTCATAGGCTAAGATATCCATTTACCATCAGGTGGGCCGTACGCCTGTTTGCCTACTTAGTTGTATAAAAAAAAAATGTTTCAAGATCCGTTCAGAAATGCGACCTCTACCCGGAACAAACAATTCTGCAACATGTGTGTGCGATGCCAAAAGCAAAATTGGCCAGTCTCAAAATGGAGACTCACGCCCGCTCAGTCGCTGCTGGATAATAATACTGCTACTTTATTTTTTACTCGCTTTTTCCCGCAGCTCCGCCTGCGTCAAAAAGTAGCCTATGTTTGACCCCGGGTCTTCAACTATATATTTATACTAAATTTCATCAAAATCCGTTCGGCGGTTTGGCCGTAAAAACGTAACAGACAGACAGAAAGACATACTTTCGCATTTATAATATTAGTATGGATAAACAAATGAACTATGGATTCACGCAACTTACCAGAAAGTAAGACAGGGTGAAACTCATATAAACCAGACTGCAGTAGTACCCCGTCCTTCCCAAAACCAATCCGGTTATCAGACTGCCAATCATCACGATGTACTTGTATCCGGAGAATGCTAGCAAGTCCAGGGTCTTCAGATTGGTGTTGGTGTTGGTCACGTATAGTGTCACGAGGTATAGTATCATTTCGAAAATGATGTAGGCTAGTGCGCTGGACGCTTGAATGCCTATTTGCTCGGGGGAGAAGCGGTGTTGGAGACCTGGGGAAAAGTTTATTAATAAAAACTCTATTGTACACGCCTTTTTCCCGTAGGGGCAGACAGAGACTACGGATTTCCATTTGCTACGATCCTTACAGACTTCCCTCGCTTCTTCTACGCTCATCACTCTCGTCATACACGCTCGTCGATTACGGGTACTCTTGACATCTCCCTTTTTTAATATGTCTGCGATTTGGTCGCAGTATGTTCTAGGAGGCCGGCCTTTACCGACCTTTCCTGTCACCTTTGTGGGGAAACAAAGTCATCATCATTTCGTTACATTGTCAGTCGACCATCTACATCCTGGTGTCAGAGTTGTGCGAAAACGCCTCTCGGAAACGTGGTTCCTTCAACGACCACCAGATGGCGGCCGGGAGCAAAGACTTAACGTGCATCTTTATTATCAGACAATCAGGTGATTCAAGCCTGCAATGTCCTAACGAAACTGGAAACAACTAAACAAAGTATGCTTCCGGTGGGAATCGAACCCACGAGCCGAAGGTGAACGCCTTAACCACAGGACCACAAAGTCACAAAGTTTAAGTTCCTATTTAACAATATTTCATCATTATCATCAACACTTAAAGAGCCTCGACCTTTAACATTTTAATTGGAGTTGGCTCTCCGTATCTTCTTACGCCAATCTTCCCATTATGCACCATTTCACGGGTTATCCTCAGTAACATGAAATAATTTAATTTACTTTGTATGTGTTAAGTAAACTTTGCATCAACTAGCGGACCCTGGGCTCCGAAGCAAACCGCTGAGGAAGCAACCGGGAAACTCTAGGATGAAGTCCGTCATTTAGGGAATTAAAATATATTAGTGACATATTTTTTCTTTTGTCAATTGACCGATAAATTATAAAGATATAACGCGCCATATCTTTACCATTCTTTGTTTGATTTTCAAAAGAAAAAAATCGTTTCCAATATTATTTGATTATCTAACTGACGGACCAATTATATTTTATTTAGGAAACTAGCCTATTATATCAGCAAGTAATAAATACTGTTACGAGCTGGGGGTTCGCAATTTGGAGAAAAACAACTGGTAACACGAAAGGACGTTTATTTCCACAAGGATGGTCGCCGACGTCACTTAACTTCACTTATCACTCAAAATGTCCAAACACTTGCTTAACACTGTCCTGATGAAAAGCCGAAGTCGTTGGTTTCACTTGTTCTTCGCACTTGTTTCACTTCTGTGGTTTTTTTTTTGACGGACCTACAATTTTAGCTCCTGTGAGCTTTAAAATTTACACTGGACAGTTTGAGGCGAGGGTTATTAACCACTCAGCCTTTTCGGCAAATGCACAAGGGGCTCCCAGTTGGGACGAACCTCGGCCATGGGCTTTGCCTTTATCAAGCGAGCGATGCAAACTCGCGAGCGGTAGCAAACGCTCAATGCCATAAGGGCCGACACTATTGTGCCTGAAGGGCCTACTGAGAACCTATTATCGGTGGCGTGAAGCGCCCTGGTACATTTCGGTACCTGGAAAACGAGCTACTGTTCCTACTACGTCGTACTCGCCGGCGAGTACGGTTGTATGTACCTATGGAAAATCCCGGACTTCGGCGAGTCTGGAGTACGAAGGGCATCTTGTGGCACCTTATGCTGTTTATATAGCCCCACGTTCCATAAGTTTCCAGAAATATTGCTATTATTCCAGAAGAGTAAGAGAGAGACAGCAATACTCCCGGTCTCGATCATTCCGTTTCTCGAAAACGTGAGAGCGAGACAAAGCAATATGCCAGAGCGAGACCAACGATGTACTAGATCGTATGGAAACACGCAGCGATTGTACGAGAATTTCCCGCGGACAGGGCTACTCAATCTTTTCCACTGATTGTCAACTGTGGGGGCGCGTTTCGTAACAATACATTAATTAAATTATACACCGTGAAATTTTAGTCCTTTTGGACCCATCGTCCAGTGACTCCATTCATGCAACCGAACAAATTTGCCCAAGGAACATAGCTCGAAACACGAAAAACAAATTTGGACTTCCCATAGTAAATTAGGTCACGTGATGAGACATTCTGTATGGGAGGTCCAAAAATTTACTCCATATTTCGACCCATGTATCTTGGGGAAATTTGCTCAGTTGCATGAATGGAGTCACTGGACGATGGGGTCCAAAACGACTAAAATTTCACGGTGTAGATGAACATGTAAGAGAAGATAAAGAACATACCCAGCATGAAGCCTGCTAAAAGGACATATGTGACGTATCCCATGGAAGGTATGTATAGGTCCGGAGCGTTGATGTCGTAGCGAGGTTGCACAGGCGAGTCCTGGTCGTACTTCAGCATCCACTCCTGAAGATATCACAAACATTTACCGAGTGGCTAGTCACCACCATGGAGCAAATACAAAGAGACGGCGTATAGACTGGTGCACCGTTACGATCATTGGCGCAGTGACGGCGGAAGTCGGCGTGGCTTACGTCATTTTTGAGCAAGCTCTGATATTTTTCTTATTTACGTTTCGTTTTAGCTTAGAATATTTTGTAAAATATTTTAAACCATTTAGTTTGAATAAACGTAAATAAAATTATTTTGAATAATTTAGTGTTAAACAAAAGTTAATTTAGTGTCTATTTTTAATGTTCAAAATATCTGTAATATAAAGAAAATTAAATATATTTATTATGTTGAAATCTTCGATTTGTTAGCGACATTTTATGGTAAGTAGAGGGAATCGTCAATAGAGGCTCCGCACGGCCAAACCGAGCTCCCCTCACGTCTGACTTCCCCCCGCTTAGCCTCACACATTTTTTGTAAGGAAGCTCTTGATACGCCATCTCCTCTTTGTTATTACTCTGTAGTCATCACCCTCGGAGGAGCTCGATGGCCGAGCGCGACGCGCGTATCCGTAGTGAATGCGCGTGTCAAGCGACGGCGAGACACGACCCGTGTCGGATTGATCGCCATTTAGTGGCATTTTCTATCTCGAGCTCCTCCGTGTTATTGATAGGTGGCAGTCGTTAGACTGTAACAGTTACCTTTCGGCAGCCTAAAAAAAATCTGAGTGTTTGTTGTGTTTAACACACCTTGGGTCATCTGTTGATCTGGTTTCCCTGTAAAAAGGGTTATGGAGGTCAGACATCAGTCGCATTGTAATAACTAGTGTTGCCAAATCTAGGACCATGACTTACTGCGTACCCTAGGGTCCAAAGCTGGTTTCCTAGCAACTAGGGAAACACGCTTGGACGAAGAAATCACCGTCTGCCTCTACATCATGATTGTACACTCTGTGTAGCAAATAAATAAATGCACTTTTTCTTATATTTTCGCTTTTTCTTAACATTTGCCCCCTGTTTAAATAAGTAAAAAGTAAGTAGGTACTTTTTCTTACATTTTTGAGGTACTTGATAACTGAGCGCATCGAGCGTGTTAAAAATGATGATGCATGTTAAGTGATAGGGCTTGTCAGGGCTCGGTCTCCATAGTGGCGTCATTAGTTACTTGTAAATAATATTTAGATTTTGATGAAGCAATTTAATTCTTACCTTATGTGTAAACGGAAAGCATATCAACATGAGTTTCTTAAGCACATATCTGGTGTCCACTGCGAAGTAATACCTCATCCGGGAGACCGGTACGAAACGATTCAGTTCCCGCTGCACTGCCTCCTTGCCTTGCGCTGCTAGTTGGTTACCATATTGGAGGGCCATGTCCTAGAATGAATATATTGTTTGATAGGAAATGTAATGTTACAGATTTTTTTTTTATACAACTAAGAAGGCATTCAGGCGTACGGCCCATCTTTACTAGCGTAGCCTATTGAACGCCTGCAACACTGGAGATGACACGAGCGCGTTGCTGACCTGTCCACTATCAGCACAGCGACCCCTCTGGAGCCTGGCGACCCTACTCACCAGCAGGAACACAACACTGCATCACAGTGTTATTTGGCTGCGGTCTTCTGTAGGGTGGAGGTACTTCCCCAGACGGACTACTCCTTATAAAATGTCCTACCTCTCTTAAAGAATGTATCTATTGTATCATCCGTTATCATCTATCCGCGGGGAGGCCCTGGTGACTTGTGTCACTGGTTTCCGTTTGTTGGAAACCTATTTCTGGCACAGACCTTCACAGAGATGGGTTTTACAGAAAACATCCTCCACATTTTCTTTAGAATCTTAGTTTCATTGTACTTTATTGTTTTTTTTGGAACCTTATTGTGAAGGTAATAAATATATACAATGCAATAATAGGATGAATGGTAAATCAATAGAGAGCATATTCATAAATTACCTGGACTATAGGTTGCTGGAGCATGGAACCTAATTGTGCTGGAGACGCCATAGGACTCTGTGGAAACCCTCCCATGTAGCCGTAATCTGGAATAAAAGCAAGATAATGTGTATAGGAATAGAAGAACTAGCCTCAACTTTAAAGGCAACTCCAAAATACGACATGAAAATTATTATTAAAAAAATTGACTCTAAAAAGGTTTTACAGACTAGAGTTCTTATTGAAAGACTTTTATAAGCCTATGGTCCTTTTGTTACTAAACTTAACTGTTTAGTTTACCTTTGATTTATGATACATCTATACCTACTTATTATTAGCTGAAGAGTTTGTTTGAACAAGCTTAGGAATGCTGATTTGAGAAATTCTTTCAGTGTTGGTTAGGCCTGGACGAAGTCAGGACCATGGAGCAATTACAAAGAGGAGATGCCATTTGAAATGGTGTGATCAAAAGTGATGTGATCATTGGCGCCTCGCCGACACAAAAGTGGGCGGAGCTTGTCATTGCTCGTGCTCCATGGTTGGAGTCACGGCCGAAACCAAGCATGTCGCCCGTCTGCCTTCCGCCCCGTTTAGCCTCACAAATACTTTCTTACAAAATGCTTATTACGGCATCTCCTCTTTGTAATTGCTCCATGGTCAGGACAGGCTCATTAGGTATACATACATTATTATAATAATTGTAAGTGTAAATTGAGTCTTTTTGTATCTGCAATCATGAGTCATATGAAAAATAAATAATTGTTCAACTCACCGATTATGTCAAATAGAGATCATTTGTAAATGAACAATAATCAGTTTGACTTGCCAATTTTGAGTGAGCTACAGATCTTAAAAATAGCTCTCCAGACTGTGTACACTGTCCAGCAAAAATGATATGTTTTCATAAAAGCTAAATATGGATAAACCAGCTCTTCTTTGGTGAAACAAATGCAAGGTATTCTAAGCTCATTATCCCATAATTTTATGTCATAGACACGTCTATGTCCTCAACAGTGACAGTTGATTGCACTTGCCAGAGTTCAACAAACATGATAGGGAAATCTAAATAGTGATTAAGGTGGTTTATAATTGTAGCGGTATGTGAATTAAATTAATAAATACATAATTAAAATACACAAAAGTAATAGAACAAAGTATTTACTTGGAGGTGGAGCAGGTGAGGCGTAGTCTTGTGGAGTTTCCAATTGAATTCCTTCTTGATAGGGTGGTGGTGGGGTGGCGTGTGAATAAGGCGCCGCGTAAGCCGACCCAGGGCTGAAAGCTGGTGTGGGCGACGGAGCACCCATTGCTGAAACATCGCTAACTCGCTTAGCTTTCCGGATCCCTCCGGGGTGCCCAACTGCAACAAAAATCAGTCTGAAATCCAACCAATGCACAGACTTGATAAACACATGTATTATGACACTTACCGTTTCTGGAAGCGTTGAAATTCATTCTATGAGTAATTATTAGCTAATAGGAACACATGAACATAATAAAATTAGTGTTTTGTTCGTTTTATTTAGAAATTGTACATGAGAAACACATCACCAGCTTGAGATATTAGTAGAGATGAGTGATAAATCATGTCACGTCACGTTGATAAAAACGCTGTGACTGGGAGTCGGAAGTGACCGACGTAATTTTTCGCGGAGGAACGACGTTACAAAATCACGTTGGTCGTTCCGGAGAACTGTCGCGCTCGGCGTTATCTCGGCACTTTTTAACTGTCGGAACGGCAGTCACAAAGTCACACAAATCACATAACAATCAGTGATAGGCAAAGATATTATAGGCAGTAGATATTTTTGATCACGGAATTTCCTATAGCAATGAAATAATTGAATAACATAAATTTTATTTTACAGTCGTGACTTATACTAAATTATATTAATAAATAAGTAATAAACGCGATAAAACCGTATAAAAATAGTTTAATGTAATATATTAATGCTATTAGATATTTTTGTAATAATTTTTTTTTTTTCTATAAATATTTGGGCTTTTCAATTTTCATACCTAAGTAGAAACGAAATCGATATTATATTTTACTAGAAATTTAAGATCTTCGAGAGAAAAAATATCATGACGCAATTAAGAGGACACGAATTTTTGTTAGGCCGAATTGTGACTGGCGTGACTGACGTGACAATATCACGTTGATATGACGACGTGATTTTCGTGTTACTGGCACGACAGTCACGGCGATGCGAAAGTCACCACTTTTCTCGCCTCTAGATATAGTTGTCAAATTTGATAATGACGTGAAATGACGGACGATAGCGGAGAGAGTGACATTGACATTATTTTTTTTTACAAAAACGACAAAATGATAAAATCACATATCATATATCATCACCATCTTAAAGCAGGGCAATTTCTATCCAACTTCCAGCCACTTGCCAGCGAGCCAACTTTACGATCCACTATTCATGTTGTATGGGAATTCGTACCATGACGTACCATTTTGACAGCGATGCAGTTTTGCTGGAACGTCGCAAATGTCATCTAAGCGATTTTTAAAAAGCTCCTATTGTACTAGCTTTTTAACTCCGATTCTGCATATCTGCATAGAATTTCATAATATTGTTCCGTGATGTTGGGATTTTTGGGTTATATTTTCAATTAATTGACGATGGGACTTTGGGGGGTCCTCCAGATGTTGTGGCATCTGACTTGAACCATCTGTTCAATAGGTTGAGGTCTTTTGGTCTGAAGATTAATACAAACAAGTGTGAAATATATTTGTGTGGGGAGGAAGCTAGAGGTTCTCTGTCACGCTTCGAGGTTCTGATGCCTGGGGTGAAAGTAGTGAACGACGCCAATTTTAGTCTTTTGGGAGCCCCAATATTCGAGGAAGCGGTCCCTTCATCGATTCAGGCCAAGTTGACTTCGTTTTTGTCTGTGTGTGGGCGACTTAGGTCGCTTTCTTCTCATGTGGCATTGGTGCTCCTCCGTGATTGCTTGACAGTGCCTCGATTGACGTATATGGTTCGGACTAGCCCAATATGGTTGTTCCCTCAAGAAGTACATCAGTTTGACAACGCAGTGCATTCAGAGCTCGAATGTATATTAAATGTCAAACTTGATGAAAATCAATGGGTTCAGGCATCCTTACCAGTACGTCATGGAGGTCTTGGTGTCCGCCGACTTTCGGATATATCTCTTCCGGCTTTCCTGGCGTCCTCCCATGGGGTGGTCAATCTTGTTGCTAAAATACTCTCCATTGATGGTGACGGATTGATTTTGCCCCGTGCGAGTGAGGCTTTGAAGGTCTGGTTGAGTAGGTGCCCAAACGCAACTATACCAGCAGGGCCACATGTGCAGAAATTTTGGGATGAGGAGGGATCTCTGGTCATACGGAAGCAGTTAGAAGCCGTGGCAAATGGTTCTGATTTAGCGCGCTTAAAGGCTTGCGCTGAGTCGGAGTCAGTTGCTTGGCTACACGCCTTGCCATCTCCTCATTTGGGCACATTTCTGGACAACGATTCACTTAGAGTAGCGGTAGCTTTGCGATTGGGTTGTTCAGTGTGTGAACCGCATCGTTGTGTATGTGGTAGATTGGTAGAGGCAGATGGTCTTCATGCCTTAAGTTGCTCGCGTTGTGCTGGACGCTTGTCTCGACACAATGCAATTAATGATATAATTAGAAGAGCCCTCATTTCAGCAAATATCCCTTGTCAACTAGAGCCTCCAGGACTTTCCAGGACAGATGGAAAGCGTCCAGATGGCTTGACTCTTATCCCGTGGCGGAGGGGACGCTGTTTGTTGTGGGACGCAACTTGTGTGAGTACCTACGCGGCATCCTATCTCAATAGTAGTATACGCACACCCGGGGCGGCTGCGCGTGCGGCGGCTGGACAAAAATGTTTCAAATACGCTAATTTAACTTCTAGATATGACTTTGTTCCGGTCGCTGTGGAAACGGCTGGCCCGTGGTGTCCTGAAGCCAAAAGTTTTGTTAGTGAGATAGGGCGCCGTTTACGGGACCGTTGACGGGGACGTTGCGGTTATGACGAACGCTCGGGATGGTACCTGGTCCAAAGGATATCCATTGCTATTCAGAGAGGTAACGCAGCTAGCGTAATGGGTACCTTTGAACCGGGGACAATCTGGGGCGGAATTTTTGAGTAATAGTAATTTTTGTAAATATATAAATAATCTTATTTAATTATTGCGCTTGTAACGTGTTATAGATTTATTATTGTATCCAAATTCCAATTGTACACCTTTTTTTTAAAGTATCATATTTGTAAATAAGAGATTGTTTTTTAACCAAGATGGATAGAAATTAAATTAATTAAAATTAATTATCTCTCCAAGTTATAAATTCGCTCAAATTAAGTAGTAAAATCGACGTTATTCAAGAAATTAATACAACTTACGATATCGAATAATGATATTTTTGTTTTGTACTTACATTACAATTAATGTTTATACGGTAAGTCGGCTTTTGTTTGTTCTACGCTTTTATATAAATGTTAAGGGGTAATAACACAAACTAAATAGTACCCCTAGATAGTAAATGAACTACTTATCGTTTGTACTTACAAAACAAACAAATCAAAAGTAGGGACTTAATTATTAAGACTTACTTAAATCTCCATTATTGTTTACAGATGGGCAGTGATGACTGACGATGAGTATGAAATTTATCTACATCCTACTTGGAAGGGGAAAATGAAAATAGTACTGCCAACACGTAGGTATATGAGACTCATAAATAAGATACGAAAGGACCCATTTTATTTGGACTATATGGAGTTGTCTATGTGGAGTTGGTTATGAAACAATTTGCTTTGCAACAAGTAAAGAAACAAGTTGCTACAAGGTAACTAAGAAAATGTAGGTATGGATATTGTAACTTCACAAACTGACTGATATGTCTTTTTATGGTTAATACTAGCCATACTTTACACATGAGCAGATTAATGAACACCCACACAAGTATTTTTATATTATGTATAAACTAGCCGTGGTTTCACCAACCCATGAGCAATTTCTCTCTTTCTTTACAATATTAGTGTAGATTATTACATTAGTATTTTTGAATCTCAACAAATTGATCACCAATGACTCAACAAAACTAAAGATAAATCAACTGTTATGTTGGGTTATTGGCAATCAAAATGTTAAATTATAGTGGAGTATATTATGCAGTAAATAAATTTTATTTGTCAAAGAAACATGACTAACAAGGTTTGTTTGTTTGTTTGTAAAATCTTTATTGTACAGAATAAAACAAATAATTACATACACAAGCATGAAATAACAATAAGTACAATGGCGGACTTATCCCACTTAGGGATCTCTTACAGTCAACCAGCGAGTGACAGGAGAAGATATGCTTACCAGAAAGGGTAGAAGTGTGTACAATATAATATTATTATAAAAAATATATAGATATACACATACATCAAATAAACCTACATACCTATATATAATAATCATACATACATATAAATAAACATACATACATCCATGTAACTAGCTTATACTTTAAATGTCTGAGTTCAGCAAAGGAGAATTTGAAAGATTTATTTTAAAAGCGTTTAAACTTTGTGACAACCTTACTTCAACAGGAAGCGAATTCCAAAGCTTAGCTGCCACAACAGCAAACGACTTTGAGTACGAATGTGATGAACAATGCGGCACGTCAAGGGTTGGGTTACCGGCAGAGCGTAACCGGTCATCAATCCGACGAAAGGAAAATTTTTCATTTAAATAGATAGGAGAAGAAGGGATAAAGAGAACTTTAAAAAGAAGATACAAGATATGAACGTTTCTACGTAATCTAATAGGCAACCACTTTAGCTTATTACGGAATTCCAAAATATGGTCAAATTTACGCAATCCAAATATAAATCTAATGCACTGATTCTGCAGCCTCTCCAATTTATTTAAAAGTTCCGTTGGATCCAAGTAAGCAACGTCAGCATAATCTAAGATAGGTATCAACAAAGACTGCGCTAATAATATTTTGGTTTGAAAAGGGAGAAAATTTTGCAGACGTCGTAATGAATGTAGAGCTACAAACATTTTACGACTAACATCATTAATTTGTGGTAACCAGGACAGGGTTTGATCAAATATAATGCCCAAGTTTTTAACACTAGGAGAAAAAGGAATAATATTACCATCAAGAACTAAATTAGAAAAAGATAAAGAATTCAATTTAGAAATGAAATATGAGCTACCGATAATAATGGCTTGTTATTTGCATTCAACTTAAGTCCAAAGTTGCGTGACCATGATGTAATAATATTAAGATCAGAATTAATGACGGCAAATAGCACGATCAAAGTCATCAAGAGGAGCAGACATATATATCTGCAGATCATCTGCATATAGGTGAAATGAAGAGGAAAGAAGTTTTGTGATGCCATCAATGAACATTGAAAAAAGTATAAGAGAAAGTACTCCACCTTGAGGGACTCCAGTTGCCAACTCGCACCAGGTGTTTAAAAGTAAGTAATGATCATCTCTTTTTCAGGTTCTTCAATGCAACAATTTTGAATGCCGAACCAGAAGAGTAATTCAAATGATGAGAGGAAATTCTTAGATTGGATTAGACTGTCCATGCTTAATTTTTTATTGTGTATGTTCAATTATGTGTACTTACATGAAAGTAAAATAAATGTATTGAAAATAGTTATTTTAATTGAATAATGAATAAAACCATTTGAAAATATGATTTAGATTTGTTTTATTGTTTTAACACTAGTGACTAACATATTAATTTTCGAAAAAAACGTGAGACCTTAAATAGATCCTTACACATTCAAAAATTTAAATAACTATATTTTGACATATAAACTAGACGGATGGTTCAATGCCAACTAAAAATGAAAGCAGACAATATTCACTTCATTCCCACCTTGTCATAACCAGTGGCTGGCAATGCCTATTCTATAAATTCATGATCATACAGATTTTAACAGTATGCAGCATGCTCACTGAAATATTATTTTTCAATCACATACAATTCACAAAATACAATTATTAAACTTCTTTGATTCATTCACTGTACTTGACAGACTTTAATGCTAGTTTTTATTGAGCACTTTTCTTTCATATATCTCCTTCACCCACTTCCTATAATCTAGTATCTGCGGCTGTTCTGGTATGTAAACTACATCTGCAGTTTTGTTGATAACCGGATTAAATAGTAATATCTTCAGAAATTATCCATATGAGCCCCACGGGTAGCATGGTACCATCACTGGAAGCTAGGAATGCAGTGAGACAATGCGCGGTCTGTTTGCTCCAAGTTCTGAAAGATAAATTAAAACAGTAAATAATTATTTAAGTTTTGAAAATTCAATTGTTTCATCATGATGAATAATGATTATTATGACAATTAAGTAGTTTTTAACCTGAGATTAGCTTTATATTCATTTATCTTGATATTATTATATTTGTGAAATGGTTAAATCGGAAAGATAGGTAGTGGTATATTCATACCCGTAGACGATGGTAACAGTAAAATCATAATACATTTTGCACTTGAAATATAAACAAAAGTAGAACTTTCCTTCATACCTTTCTAACTTACCTTCATATTTTTTAACAAAAATATTGATTGTTGATTTGCTTTGCTCTAAGGTTAGATTTGAGGTTCTGGGTGACCAGTTCAAAATTGGTAATTCTGCCAACTCCAAAAAAATACTAGAAATAATAAATATAATAATTGTTCGTAATTTATATATCATCATTCATGATTGATGATTGATTGATATTAAAGATTTATTTTATGTATAGTTAATGTTAAGAAATACATTTATGATTAAGAAAAAAAATATATACTAATACCATCTAAAACTATATATCAACGTGCCCAAAATGCTGGTTGCATTTAATTCATCATTTGTATGTATGTACAAAATATTTTATGTGATTTCGTGCAAGAAGCAATAGAACACGTAACATTAAAATATATACAGATAAAACGAAAATGGTCCAATCGAACTCAAATAAACCCCCTAAATTTAGAAAAAAATACTTCAAAATATCTTAACATAATACTTACCTATCTAAAAATTACAAAACACCAAAGTTACAAACCTCAACATACAAGACATGTGCGGGATGAGTGAGGCACAGAAATAAGAATAGTAAATGGAAGTGCTATGTGCCGGCTAATTAAGTCTCTCGAGTCTTAACGTAATATGGCGAAAGTTTAACTTTGGCACATGTTATAAAAGGCTCTAGTCTTAAGCGCAATCGAAAAGTCACAAAAATCAGTGCTTTTATTAGAAATGTCTGTTACGCTTTCACGGTCAAACCTCTAAACGGATTTCGGTATAAAAATAGTTGTTGACCCGGGGTCAAACATAGGCTACTTTTTGACGCAGGCGGAGCTGTGGGATACACTTAGGTGCGACAAACATCTTTTTCAAATCATACAGAAAGTGTTAGTAAGTTATGCCAATAGAAATAGTAATTATATTCTTAAAATAAATCCTGTTTCTGAATAAATTAATTATTTTTTATCCAACCAATCGTACTTTAATTCCATTATTTTAAATTGACCAACTTCAAGTAGGATAAGATCTTAAAATTACGAATGTATGAATTTTCTATGATTATAATATGAATATGATCTCTTAATAATAATAATGAAGCGAGTGAGTAGGCGAGATGGCACCTTAGATACATTTAAGGTACGCGCACATTATGACGGGCCGCAGCGCAAAAATCCGCTTAAATCGCTCATGTGTATTTTGTATGAACTATCGCATACTGTGCCGGGGCGCAGCGGTTCGCATAAATCCGCCGCGGACTTTGTTTGCGTGTGATGCGGCCCGCTCCGCCCCGCTGCGCCCCGACACAGTGTGCCATAGCAAGCGGATTGGAGCGCACGCGCGCACGTGTATTTCAAGTAGTTGATAATATCGATCAGGAGTCACCCGAAAGTACACCCAGAACTTCTTTTTGTCTGCTAAAAGATCGGGGTAAAGATGATGGTATTCACCGAATACCTTTCACTTGGAACAAAAAGGATGTATCCAATTTTTTTTTTATAAGATTTTCATTGTTTTCTTCTTCTAACAGCATGTAAAAAAAGAAAGTTCTTTGTCAGAGCTATCCATGACGTATGCACGCAACGTCTAGCTGTGCACTGTTCTCAAAATCCGTCAATGCGCTGCGGCCCGTTCCGTCACCAATCTGCTAAGTACGCATTTTGGGCTGCGATGCGGCCCGCTCCGCCCCGCTGCGGCCCGTCATAATGTGCGCGTACCTTTACGGCATATCGCAAACTTATTACCTTAATTTAATTCCTCAATAATAAAAGTAGCCCAATTTTCTGGGCCTAAAAAGTGCTAAATCTTCCAAATGGCACATTTCTTCCACAAATGGTAACACTGTTTGGATTTTGAATGAAGGAATTGAATGATTTTAAACAAGCCAGAGACTAAAAGCCATCCACCTACTCGGAATTTCCAGCCAGCAGCAGGAAGGATTTTTAGAGGTGATGGTACGGATTTAATCCGTTCTTTAGCAGGCTGGATATTGAACTGCCTGGAACTTGGATGGTTTACAAAAAGTTCATGGTAGGCCCCCTGCTATGAAAGGTGATAGTAATGCCCCAAATACTTGAGCACCTAGTAAGCCTAAGCCCCTAACTTGCTTGACTAACTGGCTAAATAAGTCTAGCATGAACATGTCTAACATGAGTAACAGCCACATTTTAAATGTCAATGTCTTTGGTAACTTGTTAGTGTCACCTGGTGTCATCTTCGTGAAAATAAAAGTAGAAAAACATTTTTTTTACATTTCTTACATCGTTTTTGTGAAACTGTTTGATTCTGTTGTGGATTTTGATCATCACTATATACCTAGTTTGTGAATTTTGATGGTATCATTTTCATCGTATGACGCATACCTAGTTCTCTATCACACAGTACAGAATTAAATACATGTTGTGGGAATATACTGTTTTATTCCAGTGCAGTATAATATTTATTTACACGTAGTGAATACTACGACTGTTCTGAAAAGGGATCGGTTGCCTCGCTTCCGAAATGGCTCTTACAAATGTGTTATTGTTGAGCCAGATAGCGGGCTATGTTATTGGTTTAATTCTTTCGCTATGTATCATTGTCCCGATGAGCATGCACCAAGACGAATTTAGGTAAGTGTAGATGTACATAGGCCACTTTACTCTTACACTAAATGAGAATATTTTTAATTATCTATATCGCCCACTGTACTATCAAGCATTATAAGTACTTATTGTTGTTTACACCAGAGTAACTGAGCATATCTGTGGTCTATTATCTATTATTATGTTCATTTCATTTTTCCCCCTTTTGTCTGTCATCGATTTTCAGCCATAATCAGATATTTTCTGAAGTTTGGGAATAAATTAGGTGCCATTCCATTAAACAGCACCACTATTTAATAGAGACTGGTATTTATATCTAGTCTCTCTGGTCTATTTCCAGTATTTGACATATCTTTAGGTGTTTTACGTCTTTGCTTGGTTTTTAGGCAGTTCATTTGTGTGTTTATCGAGCCTTTCCTTGTATCTTTTGCACTTTTTGCAGGCTTCCTCATTTACAGTCGGCATCTTCAAATACATGTATTTCTGTGTTTCTCACAAACCAGTGTGCATTTGAGACGGTTCTTATTGCCATGTTTTGGAATCTCTGAAGAATCTCTATATTAGAGTTGCTAGCACAGCCCCAGAGCTCTATTCTGTATGTCCAAATAGGTTTTATTATAGCCTTATAAATGAGTAATTTGTTACGAAGGGACAGCCGGGATTGGCAGCCTAGTAGCCAAGATAGTCGATTCAATTGCAAAGTGGCTTCTGTTTTCTGTTAGCCCACGTCAGTTTTCTATCATTGTTCGGTAACTGTTTATTTTACAAAGTCACAGGTGGACAATCGCTATTTCGGAGTGTGAATGTTATTTGTGACGATTTTGTTACACTGGGCTTATTCTCCACTTCTGCAGCCACAAGTCGACTTTGTCGAGCTGTGCCTGGAGTTTTAGTGATGCATTGTTTAGGTCCCTATCACTTGCAAGGCATGTCGTGTCATCAGCATATGTTGCTGTTAGAATTATATTAATTTAAATATTCCCATCCTGTATGCAGTAGTGTGTGTATTAAATATTATTGTCTTCGTCTGTATGTTTTAAATGTGCTGAAGTGTGCTTTGCCATTTACATTCAATGAACTTGTACTGTTTATGACAGTAAAAATCAGGTTCCTGAAAAGCAGCCAACTATCTTCAGCTAATATTGTCACATCAAATAAATTTTATCCATTTTGAGTTGTCAAAAAGAATTGCAAAAACTGTTTGCCCAGAGAAGGGCCACCTAAATGGTGGAGTTATGATCAAGAAATTATCTTTTTATATATTTACATTCTTGAACACACTAGCAGCTTATTCAGCTAATGCATGTGCATCTTAAATATGTCTTTTTAACCAGTAATTATATGAGTATTTATCTTTTCAGTGGTCACTGCCTCCTATTCTCAGGTGGGATCTGGGGACCAGACGATGGTCAGCTGCAGGTGTCCTGGGCTTCGGAGGCCTATTGCAACTACGTCATTGTGGTCGGAGTTCTAATGTTCATTGTCAGCTGTGTACAGTTTTACAGGTATGAATAGCTAAGAGAACTGTGAATGTATGATTGATTGTATACTGAATAATATAAACACTGATGTTGGCGAAGATGCATTGATTGCATGGGTGATTATTTTGAAGATACAAAAAGTATGAAAAAAAATATAGGACACTCCATACAACAGCAGTGAGCCTGACCTATTACTACTATACTACGATTCGATAGCGTACGCACACGCGTCAATCTGTGTTACTCACAGCATTGGCAGCTTCCTTGCATTGTTTTGCTCTCGACTTTTACCCTAAATCTGCAGAGTGGGTAGGTGTCTGTTTCGGGAGGGAGGGTGTGAGTGTCCTTTGTATGGCAGTATCACATTGCCGTCTTGTCAAAATTATTAATAAATATTTTTTTGACAAAACGGCAATTTCATAGGTATAGGCGCTAAAGAGCTAATATTCATATTAATATTATAAATGCGAAAGTCTGTCTGTCTGTTCCGCTTTCACGGCCAAACCGCTGAACGGATTTTGATGAAATTTGGTATGAATATAGTTGAAGACCCGGGGTCAAACATAGGCTACTTTAAGATGCATGCGGGAAAAAGCCAGTTACAAAATAATTATTTAAATATCAATGATTGCAGGTTATCAATGTTCATGTATAAAGGCATAGACAGCTCTTTCCTGTCAGCATTCCTGGAAGCCGTGGGCTGTATGCTCATCTGCGGGTTCGCCGTGTCCGCCGCTGTCATCGTCACGCTGGGCTTCATGACCTGGTGCAACACCATTGTGCAACGGTTCCCTAGGTAACATCTTCATCCTAGCGTGTATTCCTAGTTGCGTCGTCAGCTTACGCTACGCTAATCTATAAAATAAGAAAATACCTACCACACAGCTACTTGGAACTACTCAAATCCTATCTTTCGGAGCGGTTATTTCAAGTTAAAGTGGCTGATGCAACATCCAGGCTACATGAAATAAAAGCCGGAGTCCCGCAGGGCTCGGTGTTGGGCCCAGTTCTGTACACCATCTACACAGCTGACCTACCCGTACAAAAAGGTGTGACTACGGCTACTTATGCTGATGACACGGCTATCTTGGCCAGCAGCTCGGATCCTGGTTTAGCCTCAAAGACATTACAACGCGAGCTTGATGATATGTCCAGATGGTTGAAGAGGTGGAGAATCAAAGCGAGTGCATCCAAATCTGTGCATATTACATTCACCCTGCGCAAAGGCGATTGCCCGCCTGTACAGCTTGACGGAACAACCTTGCCTCACAAAGAATGCGTCAAATACTTGGGTCTCCACCTTGACCGGCGCCTTACCTGGATGAATCATGTCAGAACTAAAAGAGAGGAACTCAACTTTCGGCTTAAAAACCTTGAGTGGTTATGCGGACGCAACAGTGTCTTGTCCAATGACAACAAATTGTTAATATACAAAACAATCCTGAAGCCAATATGGACTTACGGCTTACAGTTATGGGGAAGTTGCAGCAATTCTAGCATCTCGATCATACAAAGGATGCAGAATGTAATACTAAGATCAATCAGTGATTTGCCGTGGTTTATCAGGAATGACGAAATACACGATAAATTGAACATGAATACGGTCAAGGAAGAGATACTATTAACAGTTCAAGGATATCGAGAAAAACTGGAGCGACACCCCAATCAGATGGCTGCCAAGCTCATCATCATTTCGTGTAGGTTACATTGTCAATCGACCATGTACACCCTGGTGTCAGAGTTGTGCGGAACCGCCTCTCGGCCTCTGACGTGGTTCCTTTAACGACCACCAGATGGCGGCCGGGACCCACGGCTTAACGTGCCTTCCGAAGCACGGAATCATCTTTATTATCAGACAATCAGGTGATTCAAGCCTGCAATGTCCTAACCAAACTGGAAACAACTAAACAAAGTATGCTTCCCGTGGGAATTGAACCCACGACCCCCGGGCCAAAGGCGAACGCCTTAACCACTGGACCACGGAGGCAGCCAAGCTGATAACGCGCGATTACCGGAAAAGACTTAAAAGAAAACATATTATTAGTAGCTGAAAAAGAGTAGAGGTTCTCACTGGAGGGCACACCCTATAAAAAAAAAAATAGCAAACGCATCTTGCAACACATCTACTTATAGCTATTTAATAGCTGATTGGAAATTAAAAATAATATATTTAAAAAAAAAAAAAGCTTACGCTTTGGAGCCTAGGGTACGCTGTAAGTCATGCTCCTAGATGGAGCAACTGCCGCCTGACCTCTGTAACCCCTTTTACATGGAAACCAGACCTAGGTAACATATTGGTATAGAATATAATATACTTTATCTTCTTATTGTCTATGCAAAATAAGTAAGTACCACTTCTATAATGGGCTATGCTCGGAGGAATTGTTTGGCATGATGCCAACAGCCACTTTTTACCATCGCACCTCTCGCCATCGTTAGCGATTTCATACCCATACCTTGGATCCCATGTTACCATCAAGTGGGCCGTACGCCTGTTTGCCTACTTAGTTCTATAAAAAAAAAAGTACATGACAGACGTCTCAACAGGTGGCGGCTCAGTATTACGCTAGACATGCAAACACTAGCACTGATTTTCAGCTACCACTTTCTTCAGTAGTTAGTTACGTATCTATCTATGGAACATGACCATTGGATGGAGAAGGTCTATCAAATTCTGTCAAATACAACTATTACTAATCATCTTAGCGCCTTCCCGGTTGGCTTGGCATCCCTGGTTGTTAGTCCATTAGCACGCATATCCTCCGTTGCGACGTCGAGCCAGCATTTTGTTTTGTTTTTCTGTTTAATATAACTACTGATATGATTGTGGTCAGGTAATTTTGGGCAATGTTACCAGTTAAAATTGTGAAGGTAAATTTTATTTTAATATCTTCATTAGTATTTTTTTTTTCTTTTTTTGCAGTTGTGAAGATGCTGCCGGTCAAGACATAGACAAAAAGGACAACATAGACACAAAGAAGTTCTACATCCAAATTGGCACCACTCAAGTGAGTAAAGCACATGTCTATGGAAAGTAAAAATGCTTAGTTGTTCACTTCAGGAATGCTATTTTTGGGATCAATGACTTGCATGTGAAATGAAAATCGTTCGACTCACCGATTATGTGAAATGAAAATCATTAACGAACAATAATCATTCGATTCACCTATTTTGAGTGATTCACAGATATCAAAGTCTAATGACCCTATTCGAACGCGTTTGTAAAGCCTAGTTTAACTAAAAGATTAGGTTGGCGGAAAAGTCTTTTCGCATATAGTATGTATGAACTTGTAATAAAATCTCTTTGGCTATACTATTTGTATCTGGCTGGTATTGGTATCATTAAAAGTTTAAATTTTAATGAAGATAATTCCAAATTCAAATTAGAAAAATGTGTGATTTTCATTTGTTTTTCTTACTGTCAAGATGAGTGAATCTAATGAAGAAATTCGATACATTTTTAAATTTTACTACAAAAAAGGTAAGAATGCAACGCAAGCGGCGAAAAAAAAATTATGATGTTTATGGACCTAGAGCAGTGTCTGTGAGAGTAGCACAAATTTGGGTTAAGCCTTTTTTAATCCGGAAATTTTGATGTCAAAGATGCACGTCGTTCTGGTCGCCCTATTACGGATAAAATTGATGCTATTTTTGAAAAAGTGGAGCAAGATCAGTAATTATCAGTAGTTACGACGTAGCTGAAGAACTGGGATTTGACCACAAAACAGTTTTGGCGCATTTGAAAAAAACAGTACACAAAAAAGCTCAATATTTGGGTACCTCACGAGCTCACTGAAAGAAACCTAATGAACCGTGTACTCATTTGTGATTCTTTATTACGACATATTGAAACCGAACCATTTTTGAAGAAGCTGATAACTGGTGATGAAATGTGTATCACGTACGACAAGAACGTGCGAAAAAGGTCGTGGTCAAATTGCGTACAGTATCTACCTTTACACTTCCTACGTTTTTCTGTAATTTTATGTTTTCAATAAGTAGTCCGTTAGTTTAACCCCATCATTCATAAAAAATAACGAACGTTCGATAAGTTCAAGTTAATTAAAATATGTTTCGGCTCGTGCTTTCTCGTTATAGATAAGGGGGCAATTGAGAGTAAACTGGTAGGTGTTACTGGCTTAAAGACCGCAAAAGCAACCAGTGGCTCAGGACACAAAGAAAGGTTACAGATGTCGTCATTGTCGTCGGGCGTGTTCCGAGGCTTAAGTGGCAATGAGCTGAAAAAGGGACTCATGGTACAAGTCCTTGGTGGAGTGGAGACTTTAGGACGAAAAAACGCCCGCCCACAAGAAAGACCACAGATGCGATGGGCTGACGATATCTATACATCTAGACATATAAATAAAATTGGAGTGTCTGTTTGTAATATTGAAATAACCGTTTTTTATTACATGCATATATGAATATATATACGGTACATGCACCAAAATTTTTTTTTTTTTACAATTTTTGTCTGTCTGTCTGTTTGTTCCGGCTAATTTCTAAAATGGCTGGACCTATTTTGACGGGACTTTTACAGGCAGGTAGCTAATGTAAAGTATAAGGAGTAACTTGTAATGTTGCAATGTCCAAGTACTGTCCAGTAAAGCGCGCAGCTCACGCGCATGCCACCACATAAAAATAACTAAAAAATTTAAGAATCGACTGTTAGGCGGAACGTAGTTCGCCAGGTCAGCTAGTCAGAAATATAGCTGGTGTGAAATAGATCGAAATTGCCCAAGACAGAGAGAAATGGCATAGACTGAAGAAGGCCTACATCCTCGCGATCGAGAAAGAGCGAGATAGATAAGACAGAAAGGGATTAAACAAATTTTAGTTAACTTGGCATGGCACCAAAAGTGTATACTGCCTCGGGATTTGAAAGAATTACCCCTAAATAAATTCAAAGCTCATCCGAAAGAGTTGTTGGTAACCAAATGTTATTATGACTTGCACGAATTCTTCTCTGACAAAATGTTGATTGTGACTTTAAAGGACGGCTAATCTAATTTTTGCAAGATTAACTCGCATTTATTTACTTGTTTTGCATGATTTTATTTAGATGATGTGTGACACCACTGACTTCACTTTCGTATGCCTAGTAGGCTAAACGTGTATGTGCTTAATATTTTCAATGTACCATCTTGAATTCAACATGTTTACAAAAGAATAAACACATTGGACGTTAGTTAATTTTTATGAATGAGGGTGTTAAAATCCTTTTTTTGTTTTTGGTGTAGTTCGGCGCGTGGGGCGCGTTCGCGACATGGGTGGGTCTGGCGGTGTTCTCGCTGCTAAAAGTGTGCCGATACCACCAGCTGCAAAACATACAGGTGTCCATGTACCGCGAGAGGCAGAGGCTTGTTAACGAGAACGAGAGCCCGCCGGTCGCGCGCGGCACGCCGTCGCTCGTCGCGGAGTAGTAAGTCCTTCATCCTAGCGTGTAAGTACTCCTAGTTGCGTCGTCAGCTCACGCTTCGGAGCACGGGGTACGCTTTCATCGTGGTCCTAGATTTGGCAGTACTGGTTATTACATTGGAGCGACTGCCGTCTGAGCTCCGTAACTCTTTTTAATAGGGAAGACCAGTAGGATCATGATGTTCTCTAACGACCACTAAATGTCAGTCGAGACCAACCAGACAGTAATAACAAAGAGGAGATGGCATGTCGAGAGCTTCCTTACAAAGATTGTGTGAGGCTACGCGCGGGGCGGAAGGCAGACGTGAGGGGTTTGGCCGTGCGGAGCCACTATTGACGATCCCCTCTACTTACCAATTATATGTAGATGTCGCTAGAAAATCAAAGATTTCAACATAAAAAATATATTTTTATTTCTTTGTATTGTAGATATTTTGAACAATGAAAAAATATATTTTGTGTAACACTAAATCAATCAAATAAAATCGAAAATATTTAATTTACTTACGTTTATTGTGATCAACACTTTAAACCAGTGATTCCCAAAGTGGTCCAGGTGGACCCCCAGGGGTCCACGGGAGACTTGCTGGGGGTCTACGTAGGCGTGAACAAAAAATGGGGGTCCATAAGATGTTAATGGGGGTCCACGAAAATTTATCTGCTTTTGATAGTAAAGAGCAAAAATGTAAGCATAGTTTTTATAAGGGCCTACCTACATTGTTTTAAGTACCTATCTAAGCAGATAATATTTTAATAAGGCAAGCGACTGTTACTTGTCCAAACTTGTGTATTCGATATTACGTACAATTTCGTGTACAGACTTGCAAAGCGCTATCCGCCCGACAATGCTTAATGCTTGTTCAGACATGAACTTGATCAACACTATAAATACTTGATGCCAAAGGCAACCAAACGCATTCATTTGTTTCCGGAATTTCGAAAACAAGGCGGAATTTGGAAAAAAGTTGTGAGAAAATTTATATCTGTGTTTGCTAGTGCCGGAGAAAAGTAAGTAACCTACCTTTTTTTGTTATAGTACTTAAGTATTTTGTTTACGTGTACTAGTCGGTTGATCACAACGGCCTGTATAGATAGGTAACTTAGTAACTTACAGATATTTTAATTGTCCTCTTTCGATTTGAAGACAAACACAGCACGTTTTATTCAATTGTTTTTTCACGAGAGAAGCACTGCCTCTCTAAAAAGGCCGAATAAGCAATATTGCAGAGCAATTAATTTTGTAATTTTTCTTGCAAATAACTACTAATTTTATAAAACAGTAATTTCATAATCATGTTAAATTGATTTTGAAGTAACTATTTTATCAAAACTATTCCTTTTCGGAAAGAGCGAGCGGTGCGCGGGCGACGGGAAAAGGGCGGGGCTTGAACTTCGATGCCTGTTTGTCACGTTTTAACAATGAAGCCGCAGACAAAAAATACGCAAATACACGGAGCGCGTGAACTCATTGATTTAATAAAATGTTAGTTATCGTTTTTATGGACAATTTTGGGATTTCGACGTTTATTTTTTCCTACACAAATATGATCAGTATTCGATACTGAGTACACTAATTTTTATTTATACTATTAAAAATTTGTGGTAAATTATGTACTTTAAAATTGATACCGTTTTGTGAAAACGTTTGTATTTGTCTCAGCGGTTTATTAGTTGGTCCCTTTACAAGCCGTAATTCTATTTCCGCGTGCTGACAAAGGCTGCGGTGTGATACCTATATTCAGAAAAAAACTTGGTTACTAAAACATTTTTTTTACAGGTAAGGTAACTGACACGAAACATGGCTACAGCAAAGAAAAAATGTCGACAATATAGTGTCGATTATTTGAAATATGGTTTTGTTCCATCAGAGGCAGACAAACAATTGCCCATGTGCCTATTATGCAACAAAGTTTTGAGCAATGACTCTATGAAACCATCAAAGCTCGAAGATCATCTAAAAAGGTGTCATACTGATAAAATAGGTAAAGATTTAAAATATTTTCAAACATTGAAAGAAAAATATGGAAAGAGACCCACCATGCACAGTATGTTCGCTTCAACATCTCAAAGTAACGATGATGGCTTGCGGGCATCTTACAATATCTCATTACTTATAGCAAAATCTGGAAAACCGCACACTATCGGAGAACAATTAATTTTACCCGCTGTTGAAGAGGTTTTAAAAACTGTTTTGCACAAATCTCCATTTGACGTACTAAAAAGAATTCCATTAAGTAACAATACTGTACAAAGACGCATTAATGAAATGAGCTCTGATATCGAAAGCTTTTTGTGCAATCATCTGCAAAAAACTCATTTTTCTATACAACTGGACGAGTCAACGTTACCCAGTAATGAAGCATTACTATTGGCATATGCCCGATTTATTGTTGAGGAAGAAATTCACGAAGAATTGCTATTTGCCAGAACTTTGGAGACTGACACTAAAGGCGAATCAATATTTAATGTCCTGAGTAATTTTTTTACGGAAAAATCGATCCCATTTACAAACATTATTTCAGTGGCAACAGACGGAGCTCCTGCAATGGTCGGGCGATATCGTGGGTTTATAAGTCATCTCAAAAGAATTATACCAGGACTTACAGCTATTCATTGCGTAATCCACCGACAACATCTTGTGGCAAAACATTTAAGTGACAGGTTGAACCAATCTCTTCATTTTGTAATAAAAGCTGTCAACAAAATCAGAAGCAATGCATTGAATACACGTTTATTTGCTCAATTGTGCGACGAAAATGATGAAGACTTCCAACGACTGCTCTTACATACTGAAGTACGCTGGTTGTCGAAAGGTGCATGCTTAACGAGATTTTACTCTGTTTTCGATTCCATATTAGAGTTCTTAGAAAGTAGAGATCCAGATTTAAAAGAAAACTTGATCAAATTCAAAGCAGACATTGCGTATTTGACAGATTTGTTTAAAAAATTTAATGATATTAACTTGCAGTTACAAGGGGACAGCCTGAATTTAATAAAAACAAAGGGGATAATTTCGGCTTTTCTTGGGAAATTGAAATTTATGAAGCAAAACATTAGTCGGCGCGAATTCTCTCAATTTCCAAACTTGTCGCAGGTAGAATGTATTGATGAGGATATCCATACCTACAGTCAACATTTAAGTGCCCTGCATGATGACTTCAAAACCAGGTTTGAAGATATACTGACGATGGATATACCACCATGGATAATAAATCCATTTGATGAAACGGAAGTGGCCAATGTTGTATTACAAGAGGAGCTGCTCGAGCTAAGCACTAATGAGGAGCTGAAGGTGAAATTTAGAAAAGGCTACCCAACATTTTGGCTGCAAGCAGAAATACCCGAAAAATATCCTGGACTGTGGGAAATCGCAAGGAAATTTTTAATAGCTTTTCCCTCGTCATATCTTGTCGAAAGGAGTTTTAGTGCCGTTACAAACCTCTTAACAAAAAAAAGGAGCAAATTAAACATCACAGAGCGGGGGGATTTGCGGTTATTGCTCACAAAAATAAAGCCAAACATTGATCGTTTGCTGACACTCCATCAGATACATCCTTCCCATTAATTAAAATTATGACCTGAACCTATATTACCTTAATATTTTTTTCTTGTAATTCTATTCTTTTAATAAATAAAGTGATATAAAATGTACCATTTTTCGTTTTTATTTTACATATCGAAATATAGGGACAGAACTCAGAAGTGACACAATTTTTATTTTTTGGTGACTTTAAGAATGTGGTAGAAATGTAGCAGCAGGGGGTCCACCGAAACCAGTAAAATTTTGAAAGTGGTCCACGAGAAAAATAAGTTTGGGAACTACTGCTTTAAACTATGTAAATGGTTTAGAATAATTTACAAAATATTCTAAGCTGAAATCAAACGTAAATTAGAAAAATAAGAAAAAAACATAAAAGCTCGCTCCACGTCACGCATCGTTCACAGTTAAACGAAAAATGACATAAGCTCCGCCCAATTCCGACGTCACTGCGCCAATGACCGTAACGGTGCACCAGTCGATACTCGGGACCAAAGACTTAACGTGCCTTCTGAAGCACGGAATCAACTTCATTATCAGACAATCAGCTGATTCAGGCCTTCAATGCCTTAACTAAACTGGAAACATTAAACAAATTATGCTTCCCGTGGGAATCGATCCCGCGACCTCTGGGTCAAAGGCAGACCTTAACCACTGGACCATAGAGGCAGTCAAGTAGTAAGTACTAGTATTTAGTCATCGGAAAGTTTTTTTTTGTAAATTGACGTTTTGAAGAAAACACTTGCTCTTTGGAAGTGGCAGAACTTATATAATGTAAATTACCGTTAATAAATGACGAATATATTAATTTATGGAAATAATTGATTTTTGTTTTATTTGCAGATCCTGAAAAGTTCAAATTATCTGATCTGTGGTCTGCAAAGTCCTGCTGGAAGATATTTTTAATGAATTGTACAAAAAAAACATTTTTTGTGTTTCGTCGTGATTCTTTTAAATTATTAAGTCTGTTAATTCGGATTGTTTCGATCTCTGCCAAAAAAGGTCTAATTTTGTTAATAACGTTTAGTATCTATTGTGTACATTGAAAATCAGTCATAAGTATATTAAAATGTAGTTTTACTACTAAAACATAAAACATAAATTTAGTTCTGAATTGTATATGAAAATCAATTTTTGGGAATGAATGAACACCTTTATTGCACCATTGACAAACAAAAGAGACGCATAGTTAAATCGAATAAAACTTGCAATTTAGTTTGTCAAGATCAAAAGTAGATTTTAGTTTCGATATTGAACTTGAATAGTTTTTTCTTTTTTAATATTTTTGACTTTTTTTAGTTCGCTTACAATGTCAAGGTGTAAAGATATGGCAGAGTGCAAACACTCTTTTATCATTGGCACGTTAAGCCGTTGGCCTGGCTGCCATCAGAAGCCCAGTGGCGGTTCCGAACACCAGGGTGTACATGGTGTTTTTTAATCAAATAATAAAATAAATCTGTTTTGCGAATAAAGGCTGTGATTTTCGTTCAATTACGAATGATTTCCTTTGTCATGATTTTTTAAGTATTCGACACCATGTGATTTTACAAACTATTATGAAGTTGCCTGTAGTGTAGATTTTATATGGAAATTTAGAAATACTTTATTATCAGCACTCAAATTTCATAAAAAAAATTAAGTAAATATACTTTATTGTAGTTTACAAAAAGGCAATAAAATTAGATACAACCTACTTATAACAAAGTTTATAATGTGCGCGCATTTAAACATATTAACATGTAAATACCATCTTATTCATAAAAAAATATAGTTATCATGTTTCTTGTTCTTTCTGACAGGTATCTCTAGAAAACATATTCCAACTAAAATAATTATTATGTTTTATGAATCAAGACGATATAAGTTATTTCTTAATAAAGTCTAACCTTGCTGTTATTTTATATTAAAACGTAAAATTGTAAATTAAGTATTAAAATAATAAATGTAGGATATGTTTAATAATTTATTGGCGATTTTATTTTACATGTCCTGATTAGCTTCCACATTGAAGAGACACTAGATCAGAAGTATTTAAATTTGGCTAGAATACTTCAAACAGATAACCTAAGCTCTAAATCTACGGTTAAAATTTAAGACAGCTGAAATCGCAATGAAACCTACAACCATTTTAAGTAGGAACCTGAATTTTATAAATCTTCATTTCTAAACTATCTTAAAAATATGTAGCCGCAAAAAATCTGTTTGAAATAATCTTACCCAATTTAAATATGACATTCAAACATTTTGCTATTCGTTTGTAAAATTATTTACTCATGAACATACTTCTTTAATCTGAGTTACACTTTCAAAATCAGGTAACGCACTTCTATTGCGAAAATGGACTTACGGCCTCGGAGACGGGCGGTGCTCCGTCGGGTCGGCTATTCGCGGGGAATTTGCCGGCCACGGGGCACGGCGTTCGCCGCCACGACCGGTGTAGTCCAAGAGTTAACATAATTTTATCAAATTCTAGAAATTGCATGTACGGTTCAAGTCATATTACTTATTTGGAAGCGTTTGTGAAGTAGATACATGATTTAAATCGGAATCGTGGTAATGAAGGAGAATTCCACCAGAAATATATAACATAAGGTATCTAGGTAGCATATATCCAGATAGGATAGTTAGGATACACATAATATATATTATTGCAATGTATATATTTTTTTTTACAATATATTTATTGGTATATCACAAGTAAACATATAATAATTAAAACTAACTATCCTATCTTAAAATAATAAATACAAAAAATTATATATATTTATATAGGAAAGATAGGATATTTACGAGTATCTAACTACCTATTACTTTCCAGATCGTCTTTATATCATTATAGAGTATATGATATATATGTATATATTTACATTATTAAATATTTATCTATACTAATATTATAAAGCTGAAGAGTTTGTTTGTTTGTTTGAACGCGCTAATCTCAGGAACTACTGGTTCAAATTGAAAAATTCTTTTTGTATTGGATAGATCACTTATCGAGGAAGGCTTTAGGCTATATAACAACGTTGCGACTAATAGGAGCGAAGAAATAGTCGAAAATGTGGACAAAACGGAGAAAATGATTCATCTTTGAGGGCTTCCGTTGCGTGCACTGCAAAAACCGTGCGAGATACCCAAAAAATATGTATGAAAGAATTATTCCTCTTTAAATTATCTAAAAAAATATCTGCGACAGTATATGTCTATCTTTTAAGATTAACTTCCAATAACAGTTTTTATGATAATCAAATTTGGTCGAAATTAATGCATTATTACAATTTATTTGTCAGAGTTGTATCAACATAATAATATTAATCTTTATCCAAATAAATGTGTCATTGATTCTGCCACAAGAAAATAAAACTAAAAATATAATATACGCAGAAGTACTTTAAAATATATACTTTTTAAAACTATTTTAAAATATATTCTATTAATTATGTAACTAAGTCGTCTAAAATAAGTCGTGGGTAACAGCTATAGGTAATTTATAATAAAGTTGAGGAGGTAGGTATGTAAACAAAAAATAAATATGATTCCCAAAATAACTATTCCACGCGGACGAAGTCGCGGGCACAGCTAGTTTATATATATAATAATGATTTCTTATGTTTTCGCGATTGTTATTCATTAAATTAAACTATTTTAATACGGTTTTATCGCGTTTATTACTTATTTATTTACATCTGACGTTTCAAACACTTTACAGCGTTCATGGTCGCAGGTAGTCTGCCCCATGGTGCCGACACAAAAGTGGGTGGCAGTCTACCTGCGACCATGAACGCTGTAAAGTGTTTCAAACGTCAGGTGTAAATAAATAAGTAATAAACGCGATAAAACCGTATTAAAATAGTTTAATTTAATAACAGAAACCTATTTATATTAAGTACATTTTACTAGTAGTAGTTTTTTGAACAATAGACCTCATGAATAATATTATTATAAACGCTACTATAAATTTCCTCCTTTATTCATAGTAATATCCGTTAATAAATAATACAACATTTTTTTCCTGTGTTTTCCCTATAATCTCAACAAAAAAAAATTATCCAAGAACGCATGTGTGTCCGTGGCACAAACAAACTTCCCCTATAACTTGAAATGAAGAGAATTATGATTCTCTAGGATAGGATTTTAAAATTTAATTAATAAGGTAATAACAGTGCTAACATTAACTATTATTTTTTACAAGAACGAGTGTACCTTTATCGACACTAATATTATAAAGAGGAAAGATTTGTATTTTTGTGTGTATGTTTGTAATGAATAAACTCGAAAACTACTGTGCCGATTTCAAAAATTCTTTCACCATTGGAAAGCTACATTCACCCTGAGTAACATAGGCTATATACCGCAGGCGGAGCTGCGGGAAACAGCTAGTTATTGTATAATTTTAAATAATTTTTTTTTTCACTAAAGGTCTCAGTGTTATTTTTCGTTGTGAATAAATGTTTGTTCAGACTATTCGCCGCGACTACCGCCCGTACCCCGTGGCCGACACCGTGAAGAATATTATTTTTGTTTCACTCGCCCGTCGCCCGCGCGGCCTGCCTGTTACCACCATGGGGCAATTACAAAGAGATGCCGCTTGAAATGGCGCAGTGATGTGATCATTGGCGCCTCGCCGACACAAAAGTGGGCGGAGCTTGTCATTACTCGTGCTCCATGGTTGGAGCCACGGCCGAAACCAAGCACCCCGCACGTCTGCCTTCCGCCCCGTGTAGCTGAACAAATACTTTCTTACAAAACGCTTATTACGGCATCTCCTCTTTGTAATTGCTCCATGGTTACCACCCGCCATTCGCCTCGCCAGACGCCATTGCGCGTGGAGTGCGCCATTTTAAGTTTTTTTTGACAGGAAAGTAAGCATCAAACAAAAGATTGCAAAAAGCATCAACTTAATGGAAAAAAAAACAATTGAGATGCATGAAAAATTTGTCAAAGATTATAATTTATTTAAGACGTTTAACGGTATTTTTGTATAATTTACAGTAACAAAATTTGGATAAAATTAAACATAATAATGTCAGTCCTAATATCACAAAAAATAACAGAGGGTAGTCGAAACATTAACAGTAAATGCCACATTTCTTCCTTGTTGGAACAATCGTACACATGCAATACTTAATTGATTTTATCAAATAAATATTTATGGACAAATCACATAGACAAGCAAACGATTTATTGTAATAATAAAAACAATAACGAAATAAACAACGCTTTTTATGGTTACGTTGGAATTTCTGACTGATCGTTCTCACTTTCAAGTTTATCCTTAGATTCAGAGTGTTTGTTGATCATGTGTACGCGCAAGTACCTCGGCTGAGCGAACGTAGCGTTACAGCGCGAGCAGCGATGTTCGCCACGAGCGTGCGTTCGCGCGTGCCGCAACAAGTCGGCGCGAACGTTGAACGCTCGCCCGCAGAAACACGTGTGCGCGCGCGAACCCGAATGCCGCGCCGAATGACGTTCTAAAGCCGTTCGCCAACGAAACATGCGCCCGCAATCCCCACACTGGAAACCTTTCTTAACACTAAGGTGAATTTGCGAATGAATGTACAGACTTGCTTTACTGTTAAACTTTTTCCCGCACTTATTACATTCGAATCTCTTCTCCCCCGTGTGTAATGCGGCGTGTTGGGCTAGAATCCCGCGCGTCCCAAACTTTCTTCCGCAAACATCGCACTCGTGCTCTTTGCTCTGCTTGTGCGTGTGTTTCATATGATAGAAATAGCTCGATGATGCTGTGTATGTTTTGGAGCAAATTGGACACGTTCTTGACTTTTTGTGACATACAATTTTGCCATTCTGCTCGTCTTGAACAGGAGTTTCCTTTTCTTCAATAGGTCGATTATCATTATTGTCAATATGTTGAGTATCGCTGTCTTCCACAGGTGTAGTATCGTTTTCAATGTGTTCTGTGTAGCTATCTTCAACGGGTTGAGTATCGTTATTTTCTGAAGGTTGACTGTCGCTTCTTGATAGTTCGTCTGTACTGTTATCCTGAGAATCCTCTATGGCATCAAAAACAGACTCTGGCAGCGGACCGAAACCATATTCTACATCGCTATGATCAGAGAAATCATTTTCCTCTGCACTATTACCAGCATTATCAATTATATTATTTGCTGTACTATCGTTTTCAACTTCAATTTCATCAATTTTCGATTCTTGTTTAGTTTCCTTAGAAACAACTTCATACTTTCGCTTAGCTGCTTTTGTATTCTCATTTTCATCTTTAGATTCTAATTTCTTTCTCTTCTTCGCCCTTTTAACCTCAGTTTTTTGAATAACTTTCTTAGTTTCGGCCTCCTGATTGGCCTTGGTGTACTGCACGCAATGAAGCGACATGTGTAGGATAAAATCTTTTCTATCAACATAGGTGTCGCATTCTTGGCAATGAAACAGGAGTTCTGAATGAGCGTCTACCAAGTGATCTTTATAGGTGGAATCTGGCAGGTCTGCGTTGCAGTAGGGGCAAGTTTTGAGAGTCTCTGGGCTGACATTGGAGCACGAGTCCACGTAGCTCGGCGGAGGAGATCTGCAACAAAGCAGCCGAATCAGCGACTGAATTTAGGGCCGTTGGTGTTAGATCTTATGAGGGCGGCAAACGGCGTACTGGGCACAGAAAATTCGAGAGTCGACACTATGGAGAATTGTCGTCGTATTTGGTAAAATACCTACATCTCGATTACCAACTTTCTTCCACGAAGTAGTTTTTATTTTATGTTTAGAGTTGATAATTCAATCGGGCAAATTCATGTCACCTTTAGAGTAACGTGGAGTATATGTCTGAGATGTCGTAAATTAGGAAAAATCTCTTAGCTTCTTGGTAAAGATTTCTTGCTTAAGATTTGCGTGAGAATACGGCCTGCGTGTTATATTTCTGTTTTTAGTTGATCAAAAAGTCTGCATGTATTTAAACAGGTCAAGTCCAGTTCACTACTCAAAAGGTCCCGCTTTGATCCCTGGTGAGGTCAAGATGAAAAATTATCTTTTTCTGGGTCTTGGATGTTTATTTAAGTATATTTGTTTGAGTATCCCAAAACACAAGTCTCGAACTTACTTTGAGGCTCACTCAATCTGCGTTAATTGTCCATATATGTATGTATATTTTTTATTTTCATCAATTTAAATGGAGGATATCGACGCTAATATTACAAAACTTTTAATGTCACAACTCAGCGTCACGTTTATGCGTCCGCGCATGCAACGTCAGCTGCCCCCTCAATCGGAACGCCTTCCCACACGCACACACATGCGCCCGCTCGCCTGTGTGCACGCTAACATGCGCACGCAGTTCCCCCCTCCTCTTAAACTCCGCCCCGCAATCCATACACTTAAACCTCAATACTTTATTATGCGTTCCTTTATGCATTCTTAACGCGCTTTTAGATTTCGACGCTTTTCCGCAAATATCGCACACGAATTCTCGAACGTTCGAATGTTTTGAGTTCATATGATCTTGTAAATGGCTGTTTCTTGAAAACGTTTGATTGCAGACCGGGCACGCGTGTGTGCGGTGTTGTGTGTGTAACGCGCGTGTGTGTCGCGCGAGATTCCCGCTGTCAGTGAAGCCGAGGCCGCAGATGTCGCAGTATTTTTTCTCATCTCTGTGACATCTTTCGTGGCGTCGCCAAGAATCTTTCCTCATCTTCTTATGGCATGTCCCACAAGTAATGTATTGCATTTCTTCGTGTATTATTAGGGTTTCTGGCTGCGGAGTTGGAGTGCTTCCTTCGCGTTTTATTGTTACCGTCGACATTTCTTTGTTTGGGTTTTCTTCTCTGCAAAAGTAGATTGGGGATATCCGTTTATCGAATTATAGTATTAAAGTAACTTAATGACAGTAACAACGGCGGATTAGATGATTGTATGTATGAATTAAATCACTGTATTAAGAGATTTGGCATAAACATGAATGATAGTAAATGGTAATTTTAATTAACGTTTCATTCTTTCATTACTCGTAAAAAATAATTCTGAGAAATTTTACATTATAAGAATTCAACTTGCTATGTATGTGTATGCTAAACCCTATAATTTGTCTCAATTTAAAAACAAAAGACAATCTAAGAAAGATAATTATTAACAGAAATTATTTTTAATACTGAGCGGATTTACAGACATAAAAACCATATTTACAGATACATTTATTTCCTTTTTAACAGTCTTTCACACATTTTGGGGAAATATCAATATAACTTATATTACAGTTAGAAACGCTCAGCAAATGTCCGGAGGGGCAAAGTTATCAATAATTAACACCAGCCTGTGATGTGAGATGAGTATAAACAAGTGCATGCGTCATATCTCTGGCAGAGTCACTCTCATGTATCCTCTTAGCGTGGTGTCGTAAAGCACGTCGCTGTCGAAAGGTCGCGCCGCACGTGTCGCAGGCGTGAGGTTTAGAGTCAGAGTGCGCGGCGCGGTGAGCGGTCAACTCGTGTTTATGACGGAAAGCCGCTTGACACAAACCACAAACGTGAGCCCTTTCCCCGCTATGTTTCAACCGATGCCGCGACAACCCCGCGCGCAATCGAAATTTCGCCCCGCACTCGGCACAATCAAACGGAAAATGATCCGTGTGCGTTTTTACATGAACGTGTAGCGATCCGCTCTGAGTGAACCGCTTTCCGCATTGGGGACATACGAACGGCCTCTCTCCCGTGTGGATACGCATGTGCTGCTTTAGATTCTGCATGTTGACGAAGCTTTTCGGGCAGTAGTGGCACGAGTGGCGACGCAAACGCTCGTGCGTCTCCGTCAAATGTCGCTGGAGTCCATTCGGCGCTCGGAACTGTTTCCCGCACACGTGGCACACGCACGGCCGCTCGCCAGTGTGAATCCTTTTGTGGTACACGTAAGTATGCGACGAGCTTAAATTCTTCCCGCACAATTTACAAGTATAGAACACTTTCCCGTTTATTTTGATCTGAGCTTGACTCAATTCCAGTCGAGTCTCCTCGTCCATTTTATCCTTGCGCATGTTACTCTGTGTCAGATCATCGAAACTGTCTAAATTCACGACATTGTTCTCAACATCTGTGCCGATTTCTTGGTCACTGGAGTCTGTGAAATCTGGATATTTACATTTATCGTGATCGTCGAAGAAATGATTTCTAAAATTCACTAAGGCACTGTAGAAATTACTATAAGCGTAATTAGACTTTCTCGAAGCTACGTTTGACAGCGGTTCATCATCTTCATCTTTGGTATCGACGTCTTTAACTTTGATTTCGTTGTGATCATCTACTTCGTCCTTGCAATCATCCTGACCAGTGTCAACTGGTTCTGCATCATGTAGTTGATCAAAACTACAGCCCGGACTGTCCCGGCAGGCGAACCACCTGCAACAAACATCTATCGTTACTTCGTTACTTTCGATGCGTGTTTAGGTGGTAGTTCAGATGCGTTCGCTTCCTGAATTTCTTCGGGCACACTTCGCAAGAGTACTTTCTTATATCTAAATGCAAGTCCATGTGACGGTCAAGAGTGTTTTTTGCTCTGAAAGCTTTCCCGCATTCCGAGCATTCGAAAGGTTTCTGTCCCGTGTGTATGCGCAGGTGGTCATCTCGGGATCTTCGCGAGGGGAATGCCTCCCCACAATAAGAACAGATGTGTTCCATTATACCAGCGTGTGCTTGTTTCTGATGGTACACCAGGTTATATTGACTGCTGTAGGATCTGCCACACTGTGGGCATAAAAACGTAGTCTTGATTCGACTATGTTTCTTCATATGAATAAACATGGTGTACTTATTGGAAAATGTATTGTTGCATTCCGGACACACCGCCGGGATGTTTTTCTGGTTTTTTGCACTCAATGCTTTTCCTTTCTTTTTCTCAACTTTATCAACACTCTCATGTTTCTCGGTGACATGTGACAAGAGATCTTCAGCGTCAGACGCCTTATAGCCACAACATCTACACAAGTTGTTAACTTCTCCCGAAAATTTTACATGTTTCTCTTGTAAGTGTTCGACGAAAGTCTTCTTATTGTTATAAATTGTTCCGCAACATCTCTCTCCTTTATCTATACTCACTTCCATGTGCGAGTTTAGGTGACAGATCAATCGGGTCGCTGATGAAAATATGTTTTTGCAAAATGGGCAGAATAGGTTTAGGAGTGATTTTGGTTCACATTTTCTTGTGGCTTCTTCATCAAAATCTGAATCTCTATCCGAATTATCTATTAAAGCTGATTCAAAAACGATATGATCTTGTATGAATGCTAGTAAGGAATTTCTGTCAGATAATAAATGTTGTTTTAGCATGTGATCGGCCAAAGTCGTGACGTCATCAAAAGAAGCTTTCTGCGCGCACTTTTGGCAGACGTAGATGGAGATCTCGTCGTCCATTTCTATGGATTTCAAATGTTCAGCGAGAACTATTTTAACGTTTTCGTGAAATAATTTGTTTGATTCCGACCTGAAAGAGATTTATGGATTTTTTGGAAAAGTAGAACATTTTCTCTTGTATGTAATGTGTTCCTTTTTTATACAATTAACTAGGCAAACAGGCGTACGGCCCACCTGATGGTAAGTGGTTACCGTAGCCTATGAACGCCTGCAACACCGGAGATGTCACGAGCGTGTTGCCGACCCTGAAGGAATTTTTTCACGCCCTTTTTGAAGGCTCTCATGTAATAGTCACTAGGGAAAACCAAGGTAGGGAAGGAGTTCATTCCATAATCCTTTTCAAAAAAGTTCCTTATTAAAAACGATTTTATTAATTCTTGGGAATAGATTTCTTATGAAAACTATATTTTTCAACTGTAGCTTTTAAGGCACTAACTAAATATTACTGCACCATTTTACTTCGCTACATCATACTAATATTATAAATGTGAAAGTGTGTTTGTTTGTCCTTCTTTCACGTTAAAACGGAGCAACAGATTGATGTGATTTTTTGTGTGGAGATAGTTGGATACCTGTAGAGTGACATATGCTACTTTTTTTCCGTGACACAAACGGAATTCCACGCGGGTACATAGTTTAGTTATAATATGAACCTTGCAATCTGAGTCGCATGATATTTTTCACAAATAAATTAAAATAAGAAACACTCACTTGTTTCCTTCAGGTTTTGATGATTCCCATTCTGATTCCTGTAACAATAAAATTGTTTCTTTGATTCATTCATTCATTCACTTAGCGACACAGTTCACCTCTAAGTATTAGTCTAGATATCTCTTCGGGCTTAAAATCACCAATTTAGATTTATTCATATTGAGTTGGGTAATGGGTACATGACACTGGTGTGAGAGATTTTTGGAGATATTTTGAATTTTGGAACGAAGTTCCATAACGCGCGTTGCGAAAGGGGGCTAGACGGAAAAAATTAAGACGAAAAGTTGTAACGACACTTTTTGCTATAGTTGTAAGCCGTGCGGCTTGCGCGTGTTTCTCTGTCTGTCTCTCTCTCTCTCTCTCTCATAGAAAGCAAGCCAGTTATTTTCGTTTCGTCTTTCTATTTCGCATTGAACAGTGTGGTGTTCAACAAAACTTCGTTCCATCCGGGTGTCCCTTGACACCTCACCCCTTTTATTGTACACTAGCTGACCCAGCAAACTTCGTACCGCCTCCGAATATATTCACCTTTTAAACCTTCCCTGGACTTCCACAAATAATTCAAAACGAAAAATAGCCAAATCGGTCCAGCCGTTTTTGAGTTTTAGCGAGACTAACGAACAGCAATTGATTTTTATATATATATAAAAGAAACAACTATTTTAATTTTTAAAAGAATTGTGAAATACAACAACTAAATTTAAAAAAACACATCGAAGAACTTGTTTTTAAATAATTTAGATTCGTCTAGTTCATAAAACAATAATTTATCAATTTTTTTTATTGAGATATAGAACAGATGAAAATCATGAACGCTGCAAAATGTTTGAAATGTGTAAACAAATAATAGACGCTATACAAACCGTACATCTTTGTCCAACGCGTTTTCCTAGTTGCGTTCTCAGCTTATGCTTCGGAGCCTTGGGATACGCTGTAATTCATGGTCCTAGATTTGGCGGCACTGGTTATTGTAATAATGTAATGGAGCGACTTCCATCTGACCTCCGTAACCCTTTTTTACAGGGAAACCAGACCAACAAGAACATAACCCAAGGTGTGTTAGTGGCCAAAGCTGTCAGAACTTTTTAGGCCGCCTAAAGACGTCTGACACACGCTAACGACTGCCATCTTTCGATAACAACCAGGCAACGGCTTAACGTGCCTACCGAAGCACGGAGTAGCTCGCGATAGAAAATGCCAATAAATGGCACACCAATCCAATACGGGTCGCGTCTTGCCCGACACGCGCGATTAAAATCATACTAAAATTGATAAATTTAAGATGACATATGTTCTAAATAAGATATTCATGGCATACCATCAGACCAGTGGCAGGTGCCTGCATCTGAGCGAGCCGTGCCTTTAGAGCCTGGTCGGCTTGCACGCAGCACTTCACGAGCTCGTGCCAGGCGAGTAGTGTACTGGCACACTGGTAGCACACCACTCGGGGCAGCGAGTCATCCTCCAACACCTGACAAAGTATTTACAATTTAGTAATTTTAAACTTTATTGGATAAAATACAATTGTATAGTTCATCTTCTTTTATTTGCATAAATGTCGGTACCGAGTTGACACAGTTAACTGAGGAGTTCCAATACATTTTACCTTAGTAAGTTGTGCAAATATGCATTGTCTCATATAATTATACAAATACATTAGGTACAAATTATAATTGGGTATTCTACTAAATTTATTTTTATCAGTCATATCAAACATTTCAAAATGAAAAAAGAAAAATTTTTAAAATCAGTTCTTAAATAAATAAGATATAAGCCTTTGAAATTAGGTGGAAGGAGAAACTGTCAAAAAACATGAAAAGGATGCACTGTGTGTATGTGCTGTGACGTCACTGCCACTTTGTTTCGTGCGTACAAAAGAGATAGCAAGACGTGCCCACTACGCTCCCACTTTTCTTCTTGAGAAAACTTTAAAATCCAATTAGGTACTGCCTTAAAAAACAACCATTTTGTTGTTGTTTTTGGAATCGGTTACTTTTTAGTGTACATATTGTTTCGTTTGCAAATATTGCCCAAGTATGAATACAATCAAGTAGCCATCAAGTTTAGTATAGCACAATAGCCAAACTTAACGGTATAAATTATCTAATATTTTATACCCCTTTGATTTATTTCAGCTTTATAGTGTTTGTATTCTTCTTTATCATCCAATTTCTGTTCTCAACACACTCTTCAGAGGTACTCAATAAACATTTTTACAAGGAAACCAAAGCAACAGGAACATGGCCCGAAGTGTGTTAATGGCAGATTGTTTTTCACAAGTCTTCTATCGATACCAGTCAGGTTGAACGACTTAGTGTGCCTTCCAGTTTAATTATAGCAAAGTCAGGAAAAATTTAGCTGTTTGAGAGCATCCTTGCAAAGCTAGGGTAGGTCACTAGTAATATATAAGACTAATGTGCTATGTGCATGCAAGATCAAAAGTTTTAGGACTTTGTTAAAATAAAGCTATCATATAAATAACACAAAATAAAACCATTACAACAATGTTATTAATCACTGACATGTATAGGAAGGTGCTTGTGTATCTTCTCAGCCAAATTATTCTGCAGCCCCTCCCCCTCGAAGATGGGGATGACGAACTCCGTGATGGTGGCACATGTCCGGCACACTGTTGAGAAGTCTTGGACATCTGAAATAGTAGTTGTTTTATTATGATTTGGTTGTTATAATATACAAACTTACAATCTGCGGAAGATGGGTGTGCGATCAACATAAGTTAGTGGAAAAGTAATTCATTCATTTATTTCAAATGTACTATACACCCCTGGTGTCAGAGTTATTTGGAACCGTTTAGATATGACCAATAAAAAATATAAATAGTCCATAATGTTTATTTATTTAACTTAATTATAGCCTGACCAGGAAAATAGCACAACCTTGGCTATATTGCGGAAAAATATTAGAACTAATTTCTTTTACTGGCAACTAGGTATAACAGTAGTATTATTCCATCATCTCAATGTCATCTGCCAAAAACAGGATTAATTTCTATTTCATTATATGACATTGTCAATTATGTTGTTTTCATGACGCATACAACATGTTGCCACATAAAGGGGATCAGTAGAGGTGGAACCCACTATTTTCATTATGTATTTCCCTTAGACTATGGATCCAATAGACGGGAAATGCGAAAGAGAAATATATAGGATATGCGTATGTTAGAATGAGATAGAGAGCGTGACCATTTCTTAACACACTATTGGTCCATAGCAGCCTTACGGATTTATTGTCAAAAACAAATATTTAAATTATAAACAAAGTATCTATCTGTAAGTGTTAAAAAAGTGTTCAGTAGAAGCGCATAATAATGGTTTCATGTGCAGTGCCTAAATGTAACTCAAATAAGAAAGAAAACCCACATAATTTCACATTTCACACGTAAGTACCACCTATGTTTATCACTGTATAAATCCATGATTTCCTAATTTATTCGATAGTTTTTCCGCACTAAAATATGAGAAATATCTTAAAGTTTTATCACATAAATGTTTAGAATGCATAGGTATTCAATTTTTGATAAAAATAAATACGTGAATTTTCACAATTTTCAACCTAATTCTTGAAGTTTAGGGATTGACATCGATGCTGTCAAACATCATATCGATAGTATTGCATCCAAACGCTAAGAAGGAATAAGTGCATATAGGTACTTATTTAAATTTTAGTAATAGAATTTTTCATACAATTGGATTAGACTCGAAAAAACGTGGCGGCCACAGGAGGGCAATTCTCTTTAGAGATAAAGCCGAATTTGAGATATCGCGAAAAACATAGCAGATGTCTACTGAAAATCTCGTGTTCGTATTCTCATTCATTTCTTATGTTTCAGATTTCCATCAAATGTAGATATTCGCCAAAAATGCCTAAAAATGGTTAGCAGAGGAGAATGGATTCCCAAAAAATTTCAACTATTTGTAGTAAACACTTTGAACCAGAATGTTTTTCGAACAGGGGATAAAAAGAGTAAAACTAAAATCAGGTTCAATCCCAACAATGTTCATGCCCTCAAGTTGTAAATTTATCAAAATATTGTGTACTAGCTGTTTCCCGCAGCTCCGCCTGGGTCAAAAAGTAGCCTATGTTTGACGCCGGGTCTTCAACTATATTCATCCCAAATTTCATTAAAATCCGTTCAGCGGTATGGGTTAACAGACAGACTTTCGCACTTATAATATTATCACTGTCTTGTAAAAACTTTTTCACCGAACTAAACATTCATATGTTTGATTCTTCAGGACTGTTCAATCATAAACACTTGTTAACAAAGCTTATTATTGAAACTTATTTCATTATTATTTCATCTTTGGTGGTAAATAAAAGACTTGTACTACTTAAAAATATGAATAATGCCAGTATTTTTTGCGTAAATTATATTATATATCATATCGTGTGGGTTATATAGTCAATTTTTATTTTTATGTGTATGTAAATGCAGGCCAATCCAGCTAATTGCTAATTAACTTTAACATTATTACCAAAACCAAACTACTACCCGAGATATATTATTGATTATGCAAAACCAGTGAGTCTATTGAAAATCATTCGACTCACCGGTACATTACATACTTAAAAATATCCTTATAGTTGTGCTTTGATTTTGGTATGTGTGTATGTTTTTGTCTAGAAAGCGTAAATTTTATGTTATTAAAATGTCCACTTATTCCAAGTCGGGTTGGGGTGCTCGTTAAAAATAAAAATACTTAAGATGTTTATAATGTAATTTTATTACTTACTTATCCCAATTAATAACTGCATACTTAATTTGGCAATGGTCTCACGTTAAGATAATCGATCGATGATGTCGATATTGCTCGGCTCAGCACTATTTGACAGTGCACACATGTATGACACACACACATCAACAGTTTTCAATTTGGTCTCGTTTCTTTTACTGACCAGCCAATCTATTGACGTAGTCAAAAAAATTCTAAATCTATGGTATTTCCATTGATAGAAATATTAGGACTGGGTCTCCCTACTATTTCCATCACAGGCGGCGGTGGCCAAAAAACGCTATATCATCCGACATGCACATATGATGTACAGTCACTGGCGGATAAACAAAATAACTTGCCATTTACGTTAAAGTACTGGCAACCTTATGAACAGATTAGGTGAAATAAGGTTTTACTACCGTTTATTTTCAAGTAATTTATTCAGGCCGTCATAAATGTTGAAGTGGAAACAGATTCTCAAATAACACAACTGCATTTGTCGCAATAGAAATAATGGGATGTAATTTAAAAAAAACGTTAGTCCCACTATCCCCCTATTCCCATTTAGTATTTCCATGGAAATAGTGGGATACACCCAATCAGTAGCGATGCCAATGCAGGGTTTTTATTTTCCTGGTCAGCTATACACAACATGTGACTTTTTTCTGACAGTTTTTGATATCTATATGTGTACCACATTTTTAGCAAGATCAGTGATTTCATTGCCTCTCTCTCATTGTAGCAATAATGCTGACAGCTGGCTTGGTGATAATTTGCTAGAATATTGAATTTTTTACCAAGTAACTTGTATTTGTAGTTGCGAATTTATCTATGTAGACATGTTTATGAAAACAAAATTGTTTGTGTGTGTGGGTAAATTTCATGTCCATGAAAGCTACCGGATCTGTAAAAACGTGCCCTAATAGCTACATTCTTGACAAAGATTATAACATCACAGGACAGATTAAAATCACAATAAGATTGAATACTGGTGCATTTCAGCTCGTGTTCCCAAGGACTATAGGCTTCCAGGCCTAAACTTAAGTCTATTGGTCCTTTTTAAGGCTTAGTCTAAAAAGTAGGGCTTTAAAAGGCTAGTCATTTACAAGCCTATAGACCTTTTTTACAACTGTAAGTTTTTCAAGTCGTAGGCTTATATTAAGGCCTTTTTGAGACTCCCTTTTAGGTAGGCCATCATTATTATAAATTAAACACCCATTTTTTTATATGGCATTTATTGAAAAAAAAGAAGGATATTAATTGTTTACTAAGTTAGTTTATTATAGACTAGATGTTTCCCGCAGCTCCGCCTGCGTCAAAAAGTTGCCTATGTTTGACCCCGGGTTTTCAATTATATTCATACCAAATTTCATCAAAATCCGTTAAGTGGTTTGGCCATGAAAGCGTAACTGACTGACAGACAGAAAGACAGACAGACTTTCGCATTTATAATATTAGTATGAAAATATGGATATAGTATAGATAATTATTATAGATATACAGATACGTCATTCTTATAACACCCCTCTTTTTCTCACACACAATTTTATTTCGAAACGACCAAAGTCGGTCAGAATCAGCTTTCAAGCTGGAAGTTCTTATATTTTTTTACATTTGTTGTTTCATAGTTAGGTATACTTAATAAAAGTAAAGCTAGTATTAGGGTGTATAAAATTTTATTGTTTTTATTTCTTACATAATACATAAATCGTTAACCAATACTAGATTGAACCTTTTTCCTAAATCCATTTATTTTAATTGATCCACCTCTCCAATAATCTTGAATAGACGCTAAAGCCTAGCGAGGGCTAGGAGTTGTATAGCCTTTATAGCTTTTTCAGAGGGCTAGGTTGTATTATTGTTAGTATAGGTTAAATGTTTTAAATAGGCCTAGCCTACTAGGCTATTAGCCTGTCAGGCCCCGTAATTAATAGGCTAGACTTAAAAACAAGTCTATAGTCCTACGGAACACTAATTCTAGCACCGTTGAACCATTTCTGTCCAATCTAAAGTGTTATTTTTGAGACTATTTTAAAGTATTGGCTAACTTCAGACCCAGACTGAGACCTAATTAGCAGCTTCATCATTAAAATAAAAAATTGTTCAAACAACTTTATGACTGGGTCAGGACCTTCAATTATATTCCCAGCAGTGAAAATGGACTAGTAAAAAGAAAAGAATGCACTTACTCTCGAGATTGACTAGCGTCGCGCCGGGAATCGCGTCCGACTTTTGGTGAACAGGTGAAGGAACTTGATTCGCCGACGTATTCACTAGAAATATTTGTTCGGTTTCGTTGTTCATTTTCTTGATCAATTACCTTCTATGCAATATGTGAAGAATATGTTTCACTCACTTGAACTCAAAATAAATTAAATACAAAATCAAAACACGGACTTCTGACTTCTGATTTTGTTTCATCCATCAAAGTCAGTGTGACCAGTAAAAAATTTACGAAAATACCGAACTAAACCAAAAACTATTTCCGATCTACGCAAAAAGTAGTGTTCCGAGTGACAATCAACATTAGACATTACATTTTATTCATTAAAGGGAAATGATAGCTAAAATTAGTTTATTATAGGTGCACTAAACAATTAGCTAAAATAATCTTTTATTTACGAGATTTAGTCTAGTTGCCACAGTGTCACAACGACCCATAAATGTAGTTTTTTTTTTTACAAAAATCTAATACACCTTTTAGTTTAAAACTTTTGGCAATAGTACGTCTATTAAATAAGTTTTAAAACAGTATTTATTTCATATTAAGATAATAACTTTTTAAGTACTTTTTTTGAGTGTCAATGTATGTTATATTTTAAAGTCACTCCCCTCTCATACTTCCGGTAGATAATAAAACGCACTAGAATCAGGGAATTACCCGATCCACGTATCAGCCAACAAGTGGTAAGGCTGCATTACATGTTTATTCGTGTTTTTGGCGCGGTCGCAAGCAGACGTCGCTGTTATTTATGGAGATACGCGGTAAGTCTCTTAAAACTATTAGTCATTCTCAGACATCGGCGTTATTTAAGTAGATACGCGGTAAGTCTCTTGAAATTATTAGTCATTTTCCCGTTTGTTCGATTTCGAAATCATTTTCTATAATGCAATTTTGTAACGTGTATATAGGTTATGTAAATGTATTTTCAGTCAGTAAATGTTCAACCCACTATGCTGGTATATTACTAAGTTATTTAAAAAATATTTAAAAAAAAAATCCACACGTCATTCCCCTGAAAATGGCGAACAAGAGAAATGACGAAATGGGTAAAGGAATCAACAATTATGTATAAATTAATGAAAAAAAAGTGATTAATAGTAGAGTTCAGAAAACTAGCTAACCTTTGTTCAGTTCAGAGTTCAGAGAAGCGCTGAGATGCGCAAGTAATTGTGTACCCTTGACCCTTATTTACCAATTGATATTGGTGTTTCATGTGTTAGTATAGGAGGGATCCATTGCTTTTACCATGAAATATGGGATACGCCCCTCTGTCGGGACAATTATGCCGTCGCTTGACCTTTCTGATACCATATATATATAAAGTTACCCTGTTTGGTGAAGGTTTGCTCTTAGCCATCATCATAACATCGAAACATGTCCACAATTGGGTATTCTACAAATTTTTATTTTTTCTATCATATCAATATTTTTATTTCCAAAAACAGAATTAAGAATTTTTGTAATCCGTTCATAAATAAATAAGTTATAAGCCTTTGAAATTCGGTGGAAGGGGAAACTGTCAAAAAACAAGAAAAGAATGCACTGTGTGAGCTGTGACGTCACTGCCACTCGGTTTCGTGCATACAAAAGACGTCCCCACCACGCTCCCACTTTTCTTTTAGAGAAAACTTTTTAGTGTATATTTTGTTTAGTATAACAATATTCACCAAGTATGAATACAGTCAAGTAGCCTATTAAATAACAATCCTCCGACAAATATTTTTTTAAATATATTCGTGGTGTCCCTCTAAGAATATTTCTGTTGCTGTACGTATATACCTATATATAAATAAATTTATTCAAACAAACACAGGTTTTTATTAATTCAGTTTGAATCAAGAAAAATCATGATCATGAGTCATGACTGTAACTTTTCATCCCCCTCATCACTGATGTCATTCTCCTCAGTTGCTTTTTTTTTGTCGAGATCTATTCATTACTAGACTGGGCCTCTTACACTAGAATTTTCTTTCAGGATAAACATATTATATTTTTAACAGACTTAGATAAAGTGAAAGTTTTAAATTTCTCTAAAATTGACCGGTGATCAGAAGAGATAAGAAGTGCCCACCGAAGCCCAAAAATAGAAAAAATTTTAACAAAATCTCCATAAAACCAAGTACCTAATTATTTTTTGTACTACTATTAACTATTATAAGTTGGTAAGAACCAATACCAATACTTATACCAATACTTGCACCACATGCACATTCAAAAGCCATATGGCTTGGAACCCATGTTCCATCATAAACTGATTTGCAGCTATGCTACTGCCATGGGCTACTGATAACTGAGCTTGCTGATCTTACGCGGCTACGTTTTCCATGTTTAATTTTGTATGGCAGCGTACCTAAGTACGTATTATTTGATCGATGGTCAAAGGTTGATACCAATCAAAATAAATAAGCTTTATAAAATTTTAAAAATACCAAAGCTCAGAAGAAATGTCGATATACCTAATCCATGTCCATCCATACTAATATTATAAATGCGAAAGTCTGTCTGTTACGGTTTCACGGCCAAGAGACTGAACAGATTTTTACGAAATTTGGTATGAATGTAGTTCAAGACCCAGGGTCAAACATAGGCTATTTTTTCGGCAGGCGGAATAAAGCTAGTATACCCGTATACCGTAAAAGTATTAAAATATTGAATTTGGTCACACTGATCAGTCCAGTTCTTTATTAACCCCCGTATTCTTAAACATAACCCTATGAACATCCTTCACTCAAACTCATTCGAGGGCGCTTTAAGGAAGTCCTCGAACTTTCCTTGAAAACGACATTCTTAGTTGGTTGCTTGAGCAAACCCTAATGAGGTTATAATAACAATTTTAAACACAAAAATTCAAAATTACAAAAGAATAGAGTAAAAATAAAATGAAGTAAATACCTAGGCCAAAAGTGGCAAAAACCCGTTTTTTATCTACTTTATTTCATATCAAGAACGCCTCAAGGTACCTCTCGACCGACCTTATATTTGACAGTTCGATACTCGCCTCCAATGAGAAATCATCTCAAGTCAAGGAATCTTGTGAAAACTAATCATACCTATGAGGTGGAGTAAGGTTAAGTCGAGTTTGAGTAAAGGTTTAAGAATACGGGTGTAAGTCCTTGGTCCAGTTCATGTCCAGTTGGTCCCAATCCAGTTAGTGTTGTCATCATATTCCTCAAATGTTACCAAAAATACTTCAATTTTCACTTTTGCGGTAGATTCACCGATTTCAAGTGCTCTAAGGTTTCTAAATTTAAATGTTTAATATTAATTAATATAATTAACTATATATATATATATATATTATAGTTAGGTGACCTGGGTTCCGAATCCTGAGGTGATGGGAAATACGCTAGGAAGAAGAAATTATGCAATGGATAATAAATAAAACATGTCTGAATGGTAAGTTTTCATTTTAATCCGTCGTCCGAAGGTAGGAGGAGTTCTATTCCTAAAAGTATCGCAAAATCGGTGAATCGAATGATCTTCTTTCGACATATGAGTCATACATTTCAAAAATAGGCCTCCTGGTCCAATACGTCCCCTGAAAGTTGAAGTTGATTTTTTTCTTTTAAGAGTTGCGTTTTCATCCATTTTATTCAAGGTGAGGTTTCAGGACGCCGGTAGACCGCCGCCGTGACTGTGCGGCCGACTGCCGTCACCACGGCGGGTGTAAGCATCATGGCCTTGTTCTTGTATGTGTGGATCACTTGCTGAAAAAAATAAAAAAAATAAAGATGGAATGGGGACCTACTTTTTTGCAAGATAGGTATTACTTGTGCAAGTACAACAGGTGGCACAAATTGGGATTTACACATGCCGTCCGAAACCAGGGAGTAAGATTCGAGTTTCGGAAAGTAGATAGATACAATATGTGAAGCCCTATCCTGTTTGGATCCACAGCCCGTTGGCTCCGACTGTAATGTAGCCTAATAACCGTAGTCTATGGGCGCTAACAACTCCAAGGGTGTCACGAGCGCATTGCCGACACTGAAGGATATTTTGTCACGCCCTTCTAGAAGTTACCATGTTCTACGTACGTTATCACTTGGGTAATCATGAGAGGTCTAAAAGTAATGATTTTAGTGCTGGATGTATGCCTTGGAAACACAGATACGAAGAGCCTGAGGAGTATAAGAGAAGAGCTTTATTTGGAAATGTATGACTCGTATGTCGAATGAAAATCGATGACAATTGAAAATTATTCGATATCAAACGAAAATCATTCAACCCACCGAATTCGCATGAGTCATACTTTTCAAAAATAGCACACCTGTATTAAGTAGCTAATAAGCAAGCAAGAACACGGAAAAATCATACCAAAACTAGTTTAATTAGGTAGACCGCGAAGGTGAGAAAAGAGATGGTCATCAGCGCACTCTCTGATGATGGAAACTCCATATGCCCTCCCCCCCGCGGCGTGGCGGCTGATCGTGTCTTCCGGGAGGCTCGGGATTCTGAAGATTTCGTTTGGTCGTCGTCGGGCCATAAGGTGTCGACGCGATGTTCTGAATGGGTTGTAAAAAATGGTTACACAGAAGTATGGATATCCAAGCCCCATAATGGGCTGGAATTCTTAGCTCCACAGTATCTCTATCTTCCGCTATGATTTGAAATATTTCAAGGAACGAGTACGTCAGTCCTATCTTCCCCCGTGTTGTGTTACCCGTGGTCCTTCCGCTACGTCTTACTGGCGACACCATCCTTGTAAATTATATTTATGACGAAGTGGAGAACCGCCACTTATTGAAAAGGTAATTAACCATTGAAGTTAATCTTTTTACATAGAAAAGCGGAAACTTTATCAGATGCCTACTAAACAGTATCAATTTTTTGAAATGTCATTATTGTACAAAAATTAATCTGTAAAATAACTTACTTATGTTTGTCATGATGGTGTCCTGTAAATTTTCCAGATATCTGACTTTGCTACCGACACTCCTGCGAGTGTTCCTTGAAATGATATCAGAAACAATCCTCATGAACTTTAGTACATTTTCCATCGTATTTATTTTATCTTTAGCCGACGATTCTTTTGTTTCATTTTTTACTTTTGATTTAAAAGTTTCTGTAACAACGGCATCTGTGGGATTCCGAACTGATTCCGTTGTTTTAATATCAATTTTATCACTGGAAATCGTAACCACTCCTTCGTCTTCAAAATCTTCTTTTGTAACAAACACAGGTTTTTCAAAATTTAGATTGGGCATTTGACTTAGTTTAACTGTTTCTCTGGATGATCCTTCATTACTTTGCATCACATGGGTCATTAAGACCTTTTTATTTTTTGAAGGTTCTTTATTATTTAGAGAAGTATCATCGATTCTAGTTTTATTCCCGAATGGTATTCTTTCTAAATCTTCTTTAGATACTTTTTGAATGATACCTGGGATTACTCTCTGAGTTTGATTTTCATTCTTCCAAATTATAATAGGTCTGCTGGGAGCAGTATCTTTCACATTGTAATTTTCACTAACTGGAGGTTTGCTATTGTGTGAGCTTTGTCCATAATGTTCCTTTGTCATATCTTTGAGAATTGGCGTCCTTACAGTTCTACTGTCTAAATGAACTTTTTTGATGCTTCCAACATTGGGTATTATGTGATAAGATTCTTCAAACACATCTTGAGCTTCTGATACATCAGGTCCAAATCTTTTTGGAATAGTATGTGATACACCATCTTGTTCATTATCATGCGGGTATATAATTGCCGTTGGTCTTCCTTTATCATTAATAGCTTCTTCATCAGGAACGTGCTGTTGTCCACGATTGTTGAACTTAAAAGCATACGTCTCCGAATCATCTACCTCCTCCCCCTTGTTTCCAACATTTTTGATAGCATTATTTGCATGTATTTTATTAACATTTGGAATTGTATCGTCACGAACATCATCAGCTTCCACTTTAGTTACAAAATCTTTTTTATACGATAAATCACTATCCTTCCACTTAAAATCCTGCATTGATTGGTTGATGTAAATCCTGTTAGTTTTTGGAGTAGTTTCCTCTTCATACTCGTAATCTTCATCTTCTAGTACGACATGGTGGTTGTAAACGGGTCTGTAAGACTTTCTATAGTGTTGTTGGGATATCTGCACCCACTCACAGCCAACGTGAACGATGAAGAGTAATGTTATCCACATATTGGCCCGGTTGTGATGCACTTGGCATGTTTGTTTGAGATGTGAACTCTGGTGTGACGATTTGAATCTGAATTGTTTGTGGTGTGATGAGTCAGGGGTTCTCAACTTACCGACACTACACATGTGCTAAAATGTTTTATTTCAACTGTTTATTAACAGGAAGGATGCTGTTTCTTTCTGACTTGAGGTAACTGTCACAGTCTGTACGAATCACCAATCATTGTTCTAAAATTATACCCATTCAGGTTATCCCATTTAATATATCTAGGTAATTATTCCTGATGTTTTTAGATGTTGCCCGTTTTATTTGTTGCCTGTATAGTCAAACTATAATTTAACTCTATCATTTCAGTAATATCTTCTCTAAAGGTGAGAGAAACTCCCCCCCCCCCCCCCTGAAAATCGTTAGACTCAACTATTATGTCGAATGAAAATAAAAATAATTCAATATCATACTTTCAAAAATCGGGCTCCAGGTCTTTTGGCACAGGATAATTTATACACCGTGAAATTTTAGTCGTTTTGGACCCAACATCCAGTGCATTCATGCAACCGAACAAATTTCCCCAAGGAACAAAACTCGAAACATGAAAAACAAATTTGGACTTCCCATAGTAAGTTAGGTCATGTGATGAGACATTTTGTATGGGAGGTCCAAAAATTTACTCCATATTTCGACCCATGTATCTTGGGGAAAGTTGTTTAGTTGCATAAATGGGAGTCACTGGACGATGGGTGCAAAAAGACTAAAATATTTCGGTTAAGTATTCACGGTGTATACTTTACCGAACCTTTCGCATTGATAATGTTAACATCAATATGGATTCTTTCTCTTTCGCCACAAAATAGACAATACTTTCGCCTAAAGGTTTCTCCCCACTGTCAATGCCTTCTTTAACCCATTATCCGCTCCATGGCCACGAAGGGCAGCTGGCGCGTGACGTCTGTTATCATGGTAACAGTATTCGCGTATAACATGCTCACTTTTCACTGTTTCCTGGAATTCATCTAGATAAAAAATATCTAAAAAAGTTGTAGACCTATATTTGCACAAATTGATAGTTTAAATGTGCACCTGCACATTTAAACTATCATTTTTTTTTTAAATGTCAAGTATTGTCACTATTTTTCCTATAATGAAGTTGTTGATCCACTGAATCCGGTAACTGGGTGGTAAACTGATGCCAATTAAATTTTTATTTCAATTAATATCTTAAACTATCTACAATATCATGGTTTGAAAGATCAAACATTAATAGAAAAAAAAAACGAAAATATTTTTAGGAAATAGCTAAAGCTATGGAAACGTCAACAGTTTATGACGTGATATAGCGTAATTTTTTTTATTTATTGTAAATCATACATAACACTTTCACATTTTACACCAATACGATATTAAGTGTACAAGTATTAACAAATATTAACGATATTTCGACTATGTTTTAATTTCAAATGTACTTTTGCAATACTGAAATGATTTTAAAAATATATCTTTTCTTTCTAAATTGATTCGTATTGCATGTAATTGCTTGTCTATAGTGTTAATAAATTTAATAATTAAAAGAAAATCAATATTCAAAACGGCATTTATTATTTAGATAATTAATAGTAACACAATTGTAAATTGTTCTCGTCCCAAAACTGCTTACTTACTCTAATACATCAACATCGGGGCCTTGAGTTGTTCTGTTACATTTTTAGATCTTTAGAATCTTAAGAAAATTGTTTTTTATCATTCAGCACAACTCAAAGCACGTATACACGAGTCAACTCAACAATCTCTTGCCCCCTTATTCAGAAAATAATCCAAACGTCTGTTGAAACTATTTTAACTAAACTATTTTCTGTCTTGTTCTTTCACGCCGAATTATCCATATGAGAGAAAGAGACAAAATATGATTTAGTTAAACAAGGCTGTACTACTACGAACGTATGTTATTTTGTATGAATAAAGAGGTTAATATTTGTGTCCCGCGATCAAAATTACCGCGTCATAGTTTAGACATAGGTAAAAAGAGGTTTTTCTGAACAGGTTATACACATATATAACTTTACATAATCTATGTATCCATAATAGTTCAGAACTATTTTTTGTGTAATTCAGCTCAAAATGTAAAAAAAAACAGCCCTCATACAATCTGTATGAAAACAAACACGATATTTAACCGCGGGACCAATCTTGAATAACAATTAATAGTCCATAGACTAATTGGCTTAATAGCCAGAAACTTCATTTTAACCGTGAGCTGTACCTATTTATTAAAAAAATATGCTTAATGAAAAGGCCATGCTTCAAAATGGAGTAAGTCCAAAATTTAGGATTTATAACCGTCCAAAATATACTGCTAAATTAATAAAAACGATTTTTTTTTTCGCAGCTCACGGTGAAATGTAGATTCAGACCATTTGCTCCATAAACAAAAACTCTGTACCCATGTCTGCACCCTTATCCCTGATAACTTGCCTTTCTCACCGACTTTATAACTATGTTAAAATTCAATATAAATTATTATGCGTTAACTAGTCTCTACGTCACAAAACTAGTAACTTTAAAAGTTTGAAGTTATGTTCACTTATGTTATGACCAGTTTTCTGTATGATCTAAAAAACGTTCTTAGGATATAAAAGTAAATGTAAATCGATAGGTATTTAATCAGCATGAGAACTAAGAACCTTCAGTGAATTGCGTTTTTTTTTATGTATAATCGACTCAAACACGAAGGTATATAAATATATAGATAGCTTTTTTAAGAGATTTCATTACATAAACAGACTTTTAGGAGCACCAATCAGATTGCAGTTTTTAAATAACTCAACCTTATTGGTCGATTTTTTGCAGTAAAAAGTATAGCTGATTTTGTGACGGAGACGTGTGCGTATATAACTAACACCTACCATTGTAAATCGATAACATTTATATTATTATATCTATATTATTTGACACTCTGGTAAGGTACAACGGGTGTTAGGTTTGTAATTAAATTTAATGACCTTATTGTGTTGTAATGAAAACGGTAACAAAGGCTACACTTTACCGTTACCGTTCAATACATGCACCTAAATTAAATTTATTCTCGGTTCACATATTCGGCTTGGTCCAAATATTATGCGCTAAAGGCGATCGATACAGTATAACTTGTAATTTACTAATCGATCATAATTTTTTCATATTTATTAAAGTAGGACATGACAATGTAAATGCTATTGTTGTAGGCATGTCCGTCCTAAAGATAAAATTCTACAATTTAAAAAAATATTCCATTAGTTTCAAATATATGATTGTATATTAGGCTTTGAATTCATTAAACATGACTACATTTAGGAGTTGGTAATAAATGATTAAAATATTGTATAGATATTGTAATAATGATAAAATAATACTACGATAACACATTAAAGCTAGAATAAAAAATAGGCTGTGATGATAATGTGATGTACATAGCATTATCTTTACAGTACTTAAAATCCATAAAGTTCAAATGTTTTCATAACCATTCTATTGCACTGCACAAGTCAAATGGTTTTCATAATTGGGTATTCTACACATTTTTATTTTTTCTTGCATATCAATATTTTTATTTCCAGAAACAGAATTATGAAAGAATTTTTGTAATCCGTTCAAAAATAAATAAGTTATAAGCCTTTGAAATTCGGTGGAAGGGGAAACTGTCAACAAACGAGAAATGGATGCACTATGTGAGCTGTGACGTCACTGCCACTCGGTTTCGTGCGTACAAAAGAGATAGCAAGACGTTCCCACCACGCTCCCACTTTTCTTTTAGAGAAAACTTTAAAATCGAATTACGGCCTTAATTAACAACCAATTTTGTTGTTGTTTTCAGAATCGGTTACTTTTTAGTGTATATTTTGTTTAGTATAACAATATTAACCAAGTATGAATACAGTCAAGTAGTCTATTGTATTGTAAATAAATGACCAAGGTTCCCTTTGCCAGAAACATTTGCGAATTCTCTCTGTCATCTCAATTTTCTAAAAATCTTTACTTACGTATTTTTAGGTTAACACAGGGTGATGCTGCAAAAACAATTTTTAACCAAATTCAAAATGGAGGAGATCCTACGTTCGACTGTATTTATTTATTGGGCATGTATACAATAGAATGATTACCAAAACATCATATAGAACACATAAATATTTATGCACGTATTTTAACATAGTATTTATTGTATAATTCTATTCGACCGTTATAACAAAATGCTTAGTATAAATATAATGTTAAATTGTGATGAACAAGTATAAAGATCACAGAAAAAGGAAGCTTGATTGCGTTGTAAATAATAAAAAGAAAAATATAATACAAAATCACAGTTAAAAAGTTAAACTCATTGGAATAGCGGACTTTCGAAATCTTTACAAGAAGAAAAGTATTTAAAAAAACTAGCTGCCTATAAATATAGACCGTATACATATATAAATTAGGTCCCTTTAAATATTCAGTAACAATATGTAACTATTAATAAAATAATTTATGATAAAATAATTGAATGTGGCGTACCCATTTCTTCTCACTACTTTTGCATTTGTTTCATGAAAATAAATTCATGTTTTTATTGTGACTAAACTTTCTATTAAATTCGTGTACCTGATATTTATCATTAAAGGTTTTAATCATTTAATTTTAAGATATTTTTTTCAGGCGTTACTTTGCGGAAGTTATACAAGCAATTACCAAATTATTGCTGTCTAACAGGACAAACATGTTGCATGCCGTAAGGCTGTTTGTGGTCGAAGATCTTGTAATTGCTATATATAACATCATTGTACACCCATAATATGCAATAAAGTTGATGGATTGATATAAAAAGTTGTAGTATATGTTTTTGCAATAATCTGAAGTTAAAATGATTTTTTTTCATAATAATTGAAACAAACAACGGGAAGACACAATTTGCGTCCTGTACAAGAAGAAACAGAAGTGTTTCTTAAAAAAAGTGCGACTTATTGGACCGCCAACATTTCTTACTTACTTTATATATATAACTATAATTTATAGTAACTTGTGACACTGCGTTGGCACCGTTTGATAAAATTGGCATATTATTGGGGGCAAATTTCTTCGTCAATAGAAAAACTGACTTTATCTAGCGAATAACATACAAATGTCAATTTATGCGTTATTATTGGAAGATCACAACATTTCAAAATACATTCATACATACCATAACGCCGTTTTCCCGTAAGGGTAGGCAGAGACTACGGTTATATATTTCTTTACTTTTTTATAAACTAGTGCAATAACGATAAAAAAAACAATCACAGGAAAACCAATCAGTTGATTAATTGGAAAAGTAGTAGATCTAATGGGAAAATCTATATATTGTTTAAAGACATAGGTATGCACGATTCAAAACAAAATAGTAATCCATACTTAATATTATAAATGCGAAAGTCTGTCTGTCTGCCTGTTCGCTTTCACGGCCAAACCGCTGAACGGATTTTGATGAAATTTGGTATGAATATAGTTGAAGACCCGGAGTCAAACATAGGCTACTTTTTAACGCAGGCGGAGCTGCGGAAAACCGCTAATAGTGAATATTTCCCAATAATAGCACATCAATTCAGAGTTACAACGATACATTTATATATTACTTAGTGCGTTAAAGGCGTACGAAGACCTGACCCTAACAAAAAAGGAATACTTCCCAGCAAAATTAATAACTAAAATAAAATATTAATTATGACTTTAAGATTGTTGATATTATTTATGGGTCAAATTTTTTCATCGAAAAGGTATAATAAATTCGCAACGTTATTTCTACAAAGAATAGGCCAGTTTCCAGGGTCAAAAGACAAACATTAAAATTGGTCCGTCATTTAGGGAATCAAAATATATTAGTGACGTATTTTTTCTTGTGTCAATTGAGCGATAAATTATAAAGATAACGCATCACAATTTAAAAGTGTAGCACACTGTGACGTCACACGGAACTTTAACGCGCCATATCTTTATCATTCTTAGGAAACTAGCCTATTGGCCCTGGTTGTCATCGGCCTGATAAAAAAACCACGCCAGCGGCCGAGAGGCTATACAATCTCTGATTAGGGGTATGCAAGGTCAATTGACCTTGTAAGCCACACTATAACGAAAAAATAAAGTAGTAATGCTCGCGAGTCGTGACTGAACCCTGAAAAACTCATACAACAGTACAACTTTATACCCCGTACGCCTCCGCTTCATAAAAACACATTCCCCCTTATTCATAAAAAGTAACAAACGTTCTATAGGCCCATTGCAACTAAAGTTTTCAGTATAAAGTCGGTTTTGTAAACTAAAAAATATCAAAATAAAGGTAAATTTCCACTAAAAGAGTAGCGGTGCGCATTGGCCTGAAGAGCAAGTGATTTTAGTCCATTGACTAGAGGTTAGGAGATACGCGCAACCTTCCTTAGTCTTCAATATAAGAGACCAACGCTTTGCGGAATTCTGTGTGCCCACGAGAAGAACATCCTTATAGTCATCACTTGCTCTGGCCTGTTTGGAAGTCCTCAATAGGTCGCGAACCCAAGTTGGTAAAGATAACCTAAGCCGATGTCCCCATCTTTGATGACACACAAAACCAGTTTCTCTCCTCAAATTATGGCGCATATGCTGTGTTGTTTCTATGTGCCTTAAACCTGCACCGTTAATGATTTATACTTGGCGTCTGACAGGACTGTTTAGGTGGCTTGTTTCTGGGCTGTTATAAATATATAATACCATCGATACGCAAAGAATATGAAGAATATAATATACTAGCTGTTTCCCGCAGCTCCGCCTGCGTCAAAAAGTAGCCTATGTTTGACCCCGGTAACTGTATTCATACCAAATTTCATCAAAATCCGTTCAGCGGTTTGGCCGTGAAAGCGTAACAGACAGACAGATAGAAAGACAGACAGACAGACTTTCGCATTTATAATATTAGTATGGATAATTGTATCCTTACTATAAACGTTTTATTTATATAGGTAAGATTCAAAATGTAAATTTTTCCCACATTGATAGTATGGGACGTAACATATTATTTTAGTTAAAATGGAATTTGTTAATTTTTATGAATAAGATGATTAGACTATATTGTATACTTATTAAGTTAATACTTAATCTATTTAGGCCGTCGATCGCGAGTAATCAAACATTGTTCATGAAATTGTTCAAATATTCTTAATTTAACTATGAATATTATTAAAACTAGTAGTTCTAAGAACAGTAGACCTTGCGAGCATATTTTAGCGACACATTGTAAATAAAAATGTATATTATGTACTTATTTTGTACATTTACACTATGTCTCTCGATTAATTTTGTTAAAAAAAGTAATAGAGATTTAGCTGTCATTATTAACCTTTTATGTTTATAATGTTGCATTACTTAGTATATAAATAGTAAACTATTTATGTAAAACATTCACAAAAGATGTATAATTTAATATAACTCTAAAATTAAAAAAAAAAAAAAAATGTTATTTTCATCTTCTTTATAAGTTTAGTGTTTTCTTAAAGACTAGGAGAAAACTTATCGATAGAAGCGAGTTGAAACAAATACACGTATAATTTGTTAATAAATTCTTCCATACACACAATAACGCCGTCGACTCACATTTTTTTTTAAATGTATTAGGTACTTAGTACAACCTTAACCTAATGCCTACTTCAGACGAGCTTAGCATTATGCGCAGTGTGACAGAAGTTTTACTTTTAAATATACATTGAAATAGCGATTTGGTTAAAATAAATTCTGACAGCTTTTTACATTCATTTAGCGATAGCATATAAGATGAAAATTAGGTAATGCAATGAGAAGCCTATTTTTGTAGATTTGAGGTATTATGAGCTGCAGATATCATTCATTTTTAAATTATAAGAATTCATAAAATTTTCAGTTATTAAAATCTAGGAGGTCGTGTGACTTAGCCAAGGCGATCGAGTAAATAACACTAAGCGCTTAGTGCTAAGCTCGTGTGAACGAGGCTTAAAATAAATCCCGTTATTGTATAAATAAATTAAAATTCTTAAAAGCACAATAAAATACTCTAAATTGTACGGAACATCCGCTAAGCCAGGAATGTTTACTTACTATGTGATAGCTGCCGGTTTTCAATGCGCGGGAAAACTGTCATACAATGTATAAATGCATTGAATTAAATGCTTTTTTTAAAGTTAGAGCGTTGACTCGCAACAGTTTAAGGAATTGCCGTAGTAGTAGACCATAAAATAAAATCATAAAAAAATATATTTAAATACGCTATTACACCCTAGTGTAGTAAGAAATTTTACATTTACTGTCTACCAAGAATTACTGGTGTGAAATAATACAATTACAGAATTTATTTATCCCATTGAGTAGGCAAACGGGATGTTATTAATTAATAAATAAACATATAAAATTAATCTTGATTTCCAAAAAAAATGTAGTAAATATAAGCATGCTGCACTACATATTGCAAATTAACGCTCTAACATTATCCTTCGTACTAAGAATTGTTTGTTAACACCAAGTTAATTAAACTATCGTTTCCTATCGATATTTACCGTAGAAGAACGAAACGAAACAAACTTTAGCAGACGTGGTCTTAACAAACAATTGATACGATGGTATGCATAATGTATCGGTAACTAACGTGTGTGTAATGTGTACTTTAGCGCACCGTGACGAGCAGCTTTTTCCAGCGCAGCGAGCGGGGCGCTGGATCCGACCTGTGTAGAAAGGAAAGACATCTTTAGTCTCTTCTTCCATCTAGAAGATGAAATTTCTTTTGAATTTAAACTATTTCTATTAAAAGCGCATTAAAATAGCTTAATTTAATGTGTAACAGTCGCGTAAACATAAAAAAATCAAGAATTTTCTTAATGAAATTAAATCGTTTATTATCAATATAGGATATAAATATCACTTATTGACGTCAATTTACTTATATTAAGTTTACCACAACTTCCAAAGCGCAAGTGGAGAAGAAGCGGCGCCACAAACTCCACTGCGGCATTTTCTTCAAAATGTCAATTAACAAATAAGAAAAAAAAACTTTCCTGAATTAACTAGTTAAATGAACGAATTCACATGTTTGTCAACATTTTGCACAATATTTTATTGTGATTTCAGATTATTTAAATTAAATAAAAACTGAATAAAAATAATAATAATAATAAAAAATGTCAAATGCAAAAACAGAATATATAACGATATGTCAATTTGTCGAGGACTCTGCACCAAGCTTAAGTTCAACATTCCTGTCATTAAGAAAATCACCAGTACTATAATAAGCCTTTTTACAAAGTAGATCTTTAACATGGAATTATGTTTTCTTATGTTTTCGCGACTACTACTAATCATCTTAGCGCCTTCCCGGTTGCATCCTCGGCTGATTGCCTCGGAGCCCAGGGACCGCTTTCCTACTTTTTCCTTTTCATTTCCCCCGGTCTTCGACATCCTTGGGTGTTAGTCCATTAGCACGCATATCTTCCGTTGCGTCGTCGAGGCAGCATTTTTTGTGCCCCCCTTCTACTCTGACCGGAGGCGGCATGGCGACGACACTTGTTCCCCACATAATTAACCGTACCATCTTAAGCGGCTCTCATAAAGTTTGTCCGCTATATCACGAACATGAAGGCTGTGCCGGATACAGGAGTTTCGTATGCGATCTTTCCGCGACACTCCACACATCTATCGCAGCATTTTCATCTCCGTGACACGCAACACTTGCTTTTTTCACCGTTTGAGCACCTTCCACGCAGATCATGGTTTTATAAACCTGTCGTTTAAGCCTGACAGGATTTTTTGGGTCACAGACGACACCAGTCACCTCGCGCCATTTTGAACAAGCTGCTATCATGCATGTTTATGTTTTCGCGACTGTCACACACATTAAACTAAAATATTTAAATACGGTTTTTATCACGTTTAATACTTTATTTACACCTACCTGCGACCATGAACGCTGTAAACGTCAGATGTAAATAAATCCATACTAATATTATAAATGCGAAAGTCAGTCTGTCTGTCTGTCTGTAACGCTTTCACGGCCAAACCGCTGAACGTATTTTTATGAAATTTGGTATGAATATAGTTGAAGACCCGGGGTAAATACAAATATAGGCTACTTTTTGACGCAGACGGAGCTGCGGGAAACAGCTATAAGTAATAAACGAGCGCGAAAAACTGTATTAAAATAGTTTGATTTAATGAGAAGTGTCTTGAAAGAGGTCTTCTGTATCGCCCAAGCGTGTTTTTCCTAGTTGCGTCCTCAAGTTACAATTCGGAGCCTAGAGTAAACTATGAGTCAAGGTTTGGCGGCAGTGGTTATTACAATGAAGCGACTGCCGTCTAAACTCCGTAACCCTTATTACAGGGAAACCAGACCAACAGAAACATGACCCGAGGTGTATTAGTGTCCAACACTGACAGTTTTTTCAGGCAGCCTAAAGGCATATGACACAGTCTAATGACCGCTATCTATTGGTAGATAAGCAGAAATTGCAATGCAACTATGCCGAACAATCCAATAGAATTGCGGTACTTTAAATTTGTTTTCTTTAAAAAAAAAAAGCGAGATCTGTAGATAATTTTAATATTTGCTTCTTTAAGTGCCGTAATGAGAAAAATTTATCGTACTTATTTTGAGCTAGATGATTCTCCCACGCCTAGAGATGGGCAGCAGGAAGAAATTCAAGAGGGAAAAAATGAAATGTAAAGGGAAGAAAAGGGCAAAATAATAATTATTTCCCATTTCATCCCGGGAATTTTAAAAATCCAGGGAGTAAATCGGAAATTTTCCGGGAAAGCGCCCATCTCTCTCACCCACGCCTGGCGTGTGATGTAATATAGTGAATGCTATAAGACACAAGTATTACTAACAGTCAGCGAGTGTCCACGTGTCCGTTGCTGCGCCAGCGTGCGTCATCACTTTGATGCGTCAAGTAGCGCGTGCCGACTCTATGTTCCAAGGCCCTAAGGTCCTCCCACGCCTCGCGTGTTTGAAGCCACGCGTGCCCCAACGATTTGTCGACGGAGAGACGTTTGCGTTGCTTCACTTGTAGCAGATTGTTGATCAGGTCGATTGCTGGAATGAAGATTTGGAATTAGAAACAGTTTTTCCATAAGTCTTGATAAGGTTAACTGCCTCTGTGGTCCAGTGGATAAGACCTTAGATCCAGAGGTCATGGATTCGATTCGCATACTTTGTTTGGTTGATTTCAGTCTGGTTCAAGTCGTTGCAGTTAAGTCACTTGATTGTCAGATAATAAAGATGATTCAGTGCTTCCGCCAGGGAGCAATTACAAAGAGGAGATGCCGTTTGAAATGGCGCAGTGATGTGATGACACTGCAGTGGGCGGAGCTTGTCATTGCTCGTGCTCCATGGTTGGAGCCACAGCCGAAACCAAGCATGTCGCACGTCTGCCTTCCGCTCCGCGTAGCTGAACAAAACCTTTCTTACAAAACGCTCATTACGGCATCTCCTCTTTGTAATTGCTCCGTGGCTTCCGCAGGCACTTTTAGTTCCATCTGTCATCCAGTTCATGTTTGCAATGTCCTAGCCAAACTGGACCAGCATAAGTGAAGTCAAAACCGCATTTGTAGACTAAGAAACACTTATGTTACTTCACTCCTAGGTTGTTAATAAACCACTGATTAAAATTATTAGAATATTTATAACACAAACTGCAACCTTTACAGAATTTAAATTCTAACCCAACAAATATTATAAATACGAAAGCGTATTTGAATGTTTCTTTTTAAAGCGTCATCTACTGAACCGATCTTTTTAAAATTTTGCATCCACATCGCTATAAGTACCTAGAAGGATATAGGGGACCGCTCATCCTGAAAAAAGAATCTAATCGTATAAAAATGGTTTGAAATCACTCACCATCAGCTGATATCTCTCTCCAAGGCGTGGGCGGGTACATGAACGCAGCGTTTTGTATCTGCTCATTGATGTCTTCGTCCTCGTTGAAGGGGAAGGTGCCGCTTAAAGACACGTAGATGATGACGCCCACAGACCACATGTCCAGGGAACGGTTGTAGCCCTTGTTGCGGAGGACCTCTGGAGCTGCGGGGGAACATTTTATAGATAAATACTCTTATATTATACATTACTCATTCGTTCATACGGAATGAATGAATGAATTAACACTTTATTGTACCATTTATAAACAAAGAAAAAAATCTGAATAATAAAAAGACTATTACCATCAGGTTGGCCGTACACCTGTTTGCCTACTTAGTTGTATAAAAAAAAAAAATGAGTACAAAAGCGGACTTATCTGCAATCTCTTTCAGCCAACCTTATGGTAGAAAGGAGCAGAGAAACATACTTGAGCGAGCGGTGCAGAAACCTAATGTAAGTACAATAAAACAGATAATACCGAGTCAATGGTCAATCAGCCATGTACAACCTACTCTCATATAGTCAAAGTGAAATTGTGTGATTCCTTATTTTCAACACCTTACTGTACGTACAACTTTTTTTACAAGAAATAAATGATTATGATTATTTAGCACTCACACCGAAACTCGCAAACGCTACCAATTAAACATTTATTTGCATCGAATACAGTTATTTCAAAATGGTATTTTACTCTATTATTTTTTATTATTCATATCATAAATTTGAATATTGGAAAACAGAAAGAATATTTTTAATCCGTTTAAAAAGAAATAAATTATAAGCTTTTGAAATCTATTGTTGAGTATCATACTGTTATGGCCGGGCTAAAGAGAGCCCGCCTCAAACTTGTTAACTTAAGCAAGTGTGCCGACCAAGGACCTCCTGAAGGACTTCTCCCCAATCTTGACCTAAGGCACAGCTTGACCTGAGGCGGCTATATACAGACCCATGATTATAGCATACCCTGGATTCTGAAGGTCAAGAAGTCACTGGAAAAGACGATGAGTGATGGTCTTACCAAGATAAGCAGGAGTGCCGACCACGGACCTCCTGAAGGACTTCTCCCCAATGATCCTGGCGAACCCGAAGTCACACAGCTTGACCTGAGGCAGCTCCTCGTCGGACGTGAGCAGCACGTTCTCCGGCTTGAGGTCGCAGTGCACGATGTTCTTCTCGTGAAGGTGCTTCAGGGCTACGAGGATCTAGAAGAGAAGATTCATTCTTTCTTCATTTCTCTTTGTCTTTTGTATGTTGTAAAAACTTGTAATAGGCATGACGAATAATGTTCGATTTCATGTTTAAATTAAAGACCTCACTATAATAGACACAATGGTAAAAAAACTGAGATATGACGAAGTTAAACTCACGTGCATTTTGGACGATACCAAACGCTCCATACTAATGGATACCTAGCGGTGACGTCACGCCTAGGTAATTTACAAGGGTGAGACTAAAATTTGTTCGAAAACTGCCTTAAATATTGCGTTTATGTAAATAGTTCCTACATGAAAGTTTCTTTATTTTTTATGTGTTCATCGGTTATAATATATTTTTTTAGTAATTTTATATTTTCAAAATGGACTTTCCCATCGATTTTTAAATTGTTATATAAAACAAGCCTACATACTCGTACATGTACGCTATCAAACCATCTACTTTTAATTTTTGAACCTTGTAGTCTATCCAATTGTGTAGGAGTAAACAACGTCTTTATTTTCTTTTGTTAAAAGAAGTACTTAAGTTAAATTCTTTAAAATATTTTTTGGAAATTTTCAACGTCAGATTAAATTCTACGTAAAAATATTCATACTCCATACTATCCATACTAATATTATAAATGTGAAAGTGTGTTTGTTTGTTTGTCCTTCTTTCACGTTAAAACGGAGCAACGGATTGATATGATTTTTTGTGTGGAGATAGTTGGAGACATGGAGAGTGACTTAGGCTACTTTTTCCGTGACAAAAACGGAATTCCACGCGGGCGAAGCCGCGGGCACAGCTAGTACGAAAAAGTTGCTAAATAGCTTATTTTTAACATTTTTAAACATAAGTATTTTTTTTTATTTTGAAGTCAAAATGTTCTTCTTTGCGTGTCGATGTCCTTTCAACGATAAAAATTAAATGAAATTCTTCCCGAGAAGTGTTTTGCCACATTCACAAAAAATTTACAAATGTAGTCAGCATGAGCTTTGTCAAAATGTTTACATAATTATTATTTTAATTTAAGTTAGGTGTTTCGGTCGGTTCCGTAAAATTTTGACAGCAGGGTGTAAAGGGTCGATTGACCAAGTAACCATTGATATGAATGAATGAATTTAGAATATTCATAGCAAGAATTAGAATGTATCTGAAGGATGTGAGTAGAAAGAGTGTTGAAATTAAATAGCTACATATATATATATTTCCACTTATAAATAATATATATATATAAGTGGAAAAAGCTAACACTGCAGCGACCCCAAATAATAAAGTGGGATAAGGTACACGAAATGAAGAAGATATCACTTATAGATGTTTATTTTTACTTAAATTAAATTTACCACTACCTCCGACTACTAAACAGTCATTACCTCGGAGTACCTCAGGGCAGCCAACTTGGCCTTCTGTTTTTTATACCAATATTATCTTGACTGTTTGATTTCATTTTGTCCCTTTGTATTGTTATTGTGAACATTAATAATGTAAAGTCGGTCTCAATTGAAAAAACAGACGGCCATATATTATGTCTAAATTATTGCATATTTCCATTGAGACACCGGAAAATAACAAGTATGGTAAGTTGATCAATTTACTAGTTAGTTGATCAATTTTCGGAAAATAATGAACTGCAGATGAATATATGATTAATTTATGTCAAAAAAAAATTTAAAAATGTGTTTTCCATTAGGATTGTTATTGTGTACATAAATAATATTACTTTAAGCAAATTTAATTCACTTAATTGACATACCTGAGCTACCAACAACTTAGTGACCCTCTCAGTCAGCCTGCCCTTCTCGTGCGACAGTATCATCTCCAGCATGTCTCCCTTCAGCTTCTCCATCACCACGAAGATCCGTTCTGGAGTCTCGAACATTCTCTCCAGGTTCACCACACCAGGGTGCGAGAGGTTCTGCAGGATCGCCACTTCGTTCTTCAACTGTGCTTCTTGTTTCGTTGGGAAACGGAGTTTGTCTATCACCTAGGAAAAGACGGGCGATATGGATGTATTTATTTATTTATTTATACCATTCATAACATCTTTACAGTTCGCACCAAAGCGATGTTAGAAACAAATGCAACATCTTTGCATTTAATTATACTTGATAATATGTACTTAGAAAATACTAGCATTTTCCCGCAGCTCCGCCTGCGTCAAAAAGTAGCCTACGTTTGACCCCGGGTCTTCAACTATATTCATACCAAATTTCATCAAAACCCGTTCAGCGGTTTGGCCGTGAAATCGTAACAGACAGACTTTCGCATTTATAATATTAGTTTGGATATGGATATTATGTAAAACATCTAAAGTTCTCGCAATTGTGAAAATGCCACTGCTATGAACTTCCCCAACGAAATATACGCATGTGGACTGAGGGAATTCAAGAGCTTCAAATTTCCAGACATTTGAGAGAACTCTGAGAGATTTGTTCTCGAATAAGGTATACTAAACAAAGGTGTCTTACGTTTTCTGAAAACAAATTCATCCGGCACTGACAGTGACAATTTTGCGAGCATGCTACTATTATACTTTGAACCCTGAATAATTTCAAATATGTATTTTATTAACGATACATTACATCTTACTTCTAAACTAAAGTATCCTACCACTCTTAAAACGAAAGCCGTAGGATACATTCGTGGAAAGTAGGGATATACTCCGTACTGTATAAGATATAAAAATCGAATTAACTTATTTAGAATTTTTTCAATTCCAAACTATAGCGCTACTTCGCACAAGAGCATTGTACAATACGCGCACAGCTGCAGTCTCTTTAAAATCATTAGCTTGCCTCAAAATAAAACCCAGATTTCTGTAAGCAATAGGCTAGTTTCCAGGGTTAAAAGACTATCATTAAAATTATTCCATCATTTAGGAACTCAAAATATATTAGTGACGTATTTTTTCTTTTGTCAATTGAGCGATTAATTATAAAGATATAACACATCAAAGTTTCGGAGTGGGGGCTCGTGACGTCACATATTGCGAAAAAGTGTAGCACACTGTGACGTCACACAGAACTTTAACGCGCGATATCTTTACCATTTTTTGTTTAATTTTCAAAAGAATAAATATCTCTTTAATTGTTTTTGATTATCTAAGTGACTGACTAATTATATTTTTTAGGAAACTAGCCTATTGTTGTGTCGCTTTGTGCTTAGCAAATAAATATTTTCAGTCATTCGTTCATTTTCATCCCCAACTCGGTTGAATTAAGCCAACTATATTCTCGCTGAAAATCGATAACGTACTAATGAAACTAACAATGATGTTGGGATTTGGTACACGTGTGCCATTTGCATACCTTGATAGCGACAGGTCTCTGTGTCCGCCTGTGCAGTCCACCATAAACAATTCCAAACTGGCCGGAACCCAAAACTTCATCGGGATATATGTGGTACACTTGCGCCATATCTGTGTCGCGGCGTGTGCCATCTGCTGAGGTCGCGCCGCCGTCCGCGCCGCTTTCCGCTTCGTTTGTCGCGCCGCCTGCCGCTATACAAATAGTAAAAATGAATATCCCCGTCACATGCCAGCGGCATATTTGATACCTCTTACGACCACTACGATTCGGCCGCGTACGCATACGCGTCAATGTGTGAGTTACTCGTATGGTATTTGCATGTGTCTGCGTCATAGTTGTCGCATCGTCCGGGTGACTGAAGCGTCATACTTTCATTGTTATGTTCTCGATTTTTACTCATAATCTGCTTGGCTCGGTGCGGTGTCTGTTTCGGGTGGGAGGGTGTGACTGTCCGTTCTACACGTTAGTACGAGGGGCATGCCAAAAGTAATTTGATACTCTTTACTCTAGAATTTAATACTGGCATGTTATAAACCATTTTATACCTTGATTATTTAGTGATAAATTTATATACAAAACTTATTTCAATAAATTTTTTGTTCTTCGAAAAAAATTTGGGGGAAATTTATTTGGTACAATGAAAGTTGGTTGACGTCATTTTCACTCTGTTATTTTATATGATTTTGAAAAGATTTAAAACCACAAGAATGTTTTGAATTTTCGGTAAATTCTTTTGGTGACTCTATTTGTTTACGAGCAACATTTTTTAATTGGTTCGTTGAATTTAAAAGAGGATGGGGAAGCTATGAAAATGAAGCGAGAACCGGTTGACCGCCAACTGCAGTCACTCAAGTTTGAAAATTTGGCCAGGAGAAACCGATAAATTTCGTGTGTAAAGCTTAACTGGGTATCGGATCAGCAGTAATATAAACCATTATTCTTGATCACCTTTTTCTCCGTAAGCTTTGTTCGAGACGAGTCCGTCGGGTATAGAAAATCGACGAAAGCAAGAAAAAAACGTGCTCCTCTCAACTGCCATATGATGATAACGCGTCGTAAGCTGAAAGATGGTATCAAAAAACTTTTGACACTAGGATGTAAAAGGTGGTAATTGCCGGCACTCACCCTTGTGCGTGACGGGCAACAAGGCGTGCCGGACGGCCGTCTCCCACGACCGGGCGAGGTAGGCTCCGACGCCGGACTCTGGCGGAGGTAGTGGCTGTTGTCCAACACTGGACAACGCACGCCAACCCGGGTCCACGCCTACCAGGTAGTCCACGTTGGCCGTGCGCAGCTCGAAGCAGTGCATCACGTCTGGGAGTGGGATTCATCACGTCAGTTTTGACAACGGTAATTACTTATAAACATTTTCACTCTTACTTACTACGAAAAGTTAGACATCTGTTCAACACGTGTCTGAAAAAAAATGTAATCTTAAAATTACATTTATCTGTAACATCTATATATATATATATATATATATATATATATATATATAAAAATCAATGCCACTTGTCGTTGTAATTTTATAACTCAAAAACGGGCTCACCTATCCAAACCTAATGTTTAGGCTTTGTTCGGACTATTTAGTAGATGGTTCGTGTGAAGTTTGCACAAAAACGGTCGAGCAGTTATTCATTTATCACTTTATACGTAGCGAAGCACGTACCGGGCCGCTAGTAATAGTATATATATGAAACTGTTGCATAATAAGAGTTCTTAAAATACGAATGTAAGTTTAAAAAACGAGCCATAGACGAGTTTTTTATAGCATTAGACGAATAAGACAATTATGTGCAATTTCATACACTACTGTATATAATCTCATAAAATTAGATAAAACATGAAAAATGGTGTAAAATTTTCTTCAATATAAAAACAGAAACAAGTTTGAAAATGGAATCCATCTCTGATCCTTTATCCTAATCACGCCGCGTCCACAGATTATAAAGGACCATGAAGGTCGCTGCATTTCAACATCTTTGTTCCAAATCAAGCTGTACTTTAATGGAAAAAAAGTTAAGATACAGTTACTGTCCATACAAGAACTGTATCATAAGTAATTTTTTAATTTTATTTCGATGCCATGTATATAATGATTGACAAAAAGTTCAATATTTTTTTTTTATCATTACATTATAGTACGAGATTAGATAAAGTACCCTTAGACTATTGTTTAACAAAGCTTAAAACCATGTCTACAGGTACTCTGCTTAACTTTATATTATAGAAAAATCTAGTTTAATGATAGCAGTTTTTTTTAAAACGTGTCAAACAGTTGTCTAACTTTTTTGTAGTGTTTTCGAAAAGTAATACCGTAACGAGAACCGCAGTCCGTTGATACATTTATTTCGTTAAGTAATATGGCCGCCTAATATTTCAGTACATTTATCGCCTGTCCATAACGCATTGTTGTATGTATGTATGTAAAAACTTTATTGTACAGAAAGTACATTGTTACAACAAAATAGAACACAACAAGTGGCGGACTTATCCCTGATAGGGATCTCTTCCAGTCAACCCGAAAACCAAAGGAAAAAAAGAGTACATGGGCATCAAAGAGTGTACAGTACAATAGATACGATAAATATAAATGTAAAACAAACTAACTTAACCTTAACCTATGTCAACTCAAGTCCGAACGCTCAAAGTATTCCCTAACCCAGTATTTGAAAGTTGTGACATTGATGTTTTCAAGAGTTTAACAAACACTTCAGAGACGCAAAGTTGTTTGGCGCGTAATACTCGTAAGAAAGAACCCAACGGATTACGCGCTGATTCTTACGCTGAGTTGGGCCCTTTTTGAAACTAAAATCTAAAGAATAGGCTAGTTTCCAGGGTCAAAAGATTAACATTAAAATGACGGACTACGTCATTTAGAAAATTAAAACGCATCAAAGTTTAGGAGTGGGGGCTCGTGACGTCACATATTACGAAAAAGTGTAGCACACTATGACGTCACACGGAACTTTAACGCGCCATAATCTTTATCATTGTTTGTTTAATTTTCAAAAGAAAAAATACGTCTCCAATATTTTTTTATTATCTATGACGGACTAATTATATTTTTTAGGAAACTAGCCTATTCTATGGATTTATTTATTTAAAGTTTATTATGAAAAATTTAACATCTCATTATAACAACAATTAAACTAACTAATTAAGGATTGCGTATGAAACTGCCTGCTTAAACTGATTTGGGTCTTTTTCTTTTGAGAAACACTTTGTAGATAGGTAACATGTTATTTTTGGTTATCAGTTTTTTTTAACATTCGTGTCTCTCGAAATTTATTAATACCTTACTGTCCGCCAGGGACCTTTACTTAAAATTGTTGACGCATTCGTAAGCTTGAGAAGTTCGTTAGTCGAGCGCGACCCGCGTATCCGTAGCGAATGCGCGTGTCAAGTGAGGGCGTGACGTGACCATTATGGGATTGGTCGACATTTAGTGCCATTTACTATATTGAGCTCCTCCGTGCTTCGGAAAACACGTCCTCGGTTGTTATCGATAGATAGCAGTCGTGAGGCTGTGTCAGATGCTTAGGGCAGACTGAAAAATTCTGACAGTGTTGACCACAACACACCTTGGGTCATGTTCCTGGTCTGGTTTCCCTGTAAAAAGGGTTAAGGAGGTCAGACGGCAGTTGCTCCAATGTAATAACCAATTTCGCCAAATCTAGGACCATGACTTATAGTACCCTAGGCTCCGAAGAGTAAGTTGACGACGCAACTACGAATACACGCTAGGATGATGATGATGTGCGAAATTGTTGATGCAGTCGCTAGCGTAAAACGCGAGGTCTACTGTTCACAGTACTACTGGCTCTATCACTCACCGGAGTGCGGCTGCCTGGCGCTGTCGACCGCCAGTATCTCATTCAGAGGTATCTCCTTGTAGTACTTGCTGCCCTGGTCCGATGTAAACAGAGTGATCGATTTGCTGTCTAGTCGCCAGTAGTGGCGTTTTATCTGAAAACAGGGCAAATCTTTATTTATCTATTTCATGTACACGTTGTAAATATACATTGGAAACTTAACATTAGAAAAACTGTGTAAAAGGGTTCTACTTATTTCTAAAGAAATTTCTTCCAGCAGAGCCGCGACAGGAACTACGAAAGAAAGAGGCAAAGGGGCGTAAAAAAAATAATAGGCAATAATAAATAATTTTTGGAGACAGCGCGACTTTTTAAAAAACTTAAGAATAATTAACCGCTTTACTAAGATAAGACAGTGCCAGTTTTCCGCATCTAGTAATGTTGACTCTGTGTATCTACAGCGGACAACCATTGTTTATTTGAATGCGCACGCAGAATAGCTGATGTTGTTTATTTATTTTATAACTTACCGCACGCTCACTTTAATATTATTGTAATTTAATTTTTGTAATTTTTTTCTCAATTTGAAGTGAATGTAAATATTTTGTGAGAAAATATAGTTCTTAAACCAGAAGTAAAAACTGAAAAAATATACCCTCATACAAATCTAGTGACCAGTCAACAGTAAATGTAATAGGATGTCGAAAATTATTTCCCAGATCACTTGTCTGAGCGATAAAATTAGAAATAGTGAGATAAGGAAAAGGTGTGGTGTGAAAAAGGATGTAGTGATAAAGATGGAAATCCGTAGTCTCTGCCTACCCCTGCGGGAAAAAGTCGTATGTGTGTATGGTATGTATGTATGTAAGTGGTTAAGTTTCGCGTACTAGACACACCGTAAAATTTGGCTGGTGTTTGTTATGTCATCCTGTTGACAAGACAAACAATGCTGATGCATTCATTTAAACATGAATCCCCGTATTATAAACTTTGTAAAGCCCGTTTTAACTTACCATCATACTTGTGGTTCACACAGAGAACTTATTATATCATACAAAACTAATGCGATCTTATCGTTCACCTCGCTACTAGCTCCATCGCTCTCAGTTTGGACCAAAGAATGAATATGAGCGATGTTATCGTTCACCGTGTTGAATGAATGAATGAATGAATTATTTATTTGGCAATACTTTAACACACACAAGCTAACACAATACATATTGCAAAATTAAAACTAAAATTATTAGTTATGACTAACAGCGAGTTTGCATTGAAGTAACAACCAAAAAGGTCGCAGCCCAGCCTCCATCGTTCAAACAAAATAAATGAAAAGAGGTGAAACTAGCGTTCGAGATCCTCAACCAATGATGATGACCTCATTGATGACTCACCGTGCTATCCTTGTTGGTGAAGTGCACCAGCCAGCCCTCCTTGAGCCACTGTCCCTCACGTTTCTTGGTGTGCTTCACCGATTGAACGATCCTCATTAGCGGGATGTTCGCGCTGGGTGATGATGATGAGCTGAAACAGGTGATTGTCAGGTCATACTGTACGGTTTGTTGAGGCAAGGGATGGGGGATAAAAGACATCATCCATTTGGTTCCAAAAATCAAAAGTGCCAGTTAGAAAAAAAGTAGGTGTTTCTGATAGACGTTGTCTATCTGATAATTTCTGGTATGGCACCAAAGCTGGATCAGCACAGGCAAGTTAGGAGTACTGAGAAATATAAGGTACTTTTCATCACGGAAAAAAGTATACTACGCGTGATATTTAAATACGCGTGCGAGGTCTGGGTTTAAAGGCTAATTCAAAGATAAAGATTAAAAGCCTTTATTTTTTTTTCAGTATAAATGATCAACTTATATATGTATAGACTTCAAACGTATCGCTCCGTGAATAAGCGATAACCAGTGACGTGCACAGAAGATTTGCCCAGGATAGACAAAATGCAATCGGTCAAGCGCGAGTCCGGTTGGTATGTCTTCTATTACCTTAAGTAACAATTGCACTGGCTATTGTGGGTTTTGAACCTGTATTTGTTCTTATAATTAGCAGCCATAGGAAAACTAAAACACAATTTCAGTTCTATAGGGCTTCTAGGTACCACTGACGATCTCATCCCGTGGACAGACAGACAATTTGGTTTTTACAATCGGCAATAGCAGCGAGATAAAAATCTCATCTATCGATTGCTATGAAATCATGTCTGTGACGTCACAAAAGTTGTTTCAAAAATCCCAATAGAAATGAAAGGAATACAGGAGTCATTCATCATTTATTTCGAGTGGGTTACATGGGCAATCGACCCTGTACACCATGGTGTCGGAGGTTTTCGGAACTGCATCTCGGCCTCTGACGTGGTACCTTTAACGACCGCCAAATGCCAACCGGGACGAACGGCTTAACGTGCCTTCCGAATCAGACAATCAGGATTCAAGCCTGCAATGCCCTAACCAAACTAGAAACAACTAAACAAAGTATGTATTCCGTGGGAGTCAAACCCACGACCGGCGAACGCCTTAACCACTAGACCACGGAGGCAGTAAGGACCTGTAAAAAGCTGGGATTATGATAGTACCTGCTAGGCACGCTAGGGGGCACATTATCCCTCTGCGGCTCATCATCTGTATCGACGTGCCTCCTCAGCGTGACGTCATCGTATATATCGATATCATTCCTTCTTCTAGTCCAAGCGTGATTTCCTAGTTGCGTCCTCTGCTTGTGTTTCGGAGCCTAGGGCACGCTGTGAATCCGTGATTTGACGGCACTGGTTATTATAATGGATCCACTGCTGTCTGACCTCCGTAACCCTTTTTACCAGACCAACAGGAACATGACCCGAGGTGTGTTAGTGGCCAATACTGTCAGATTTTTCAGGCTGCCTAAAAGCATCTGACACAGCTTAATGACTGCCTTCTATCAAAAACAACCGGGACCGACAGCTTAACGTGTCACTAAATGACGACCAATCCAATATGGGTCACGTCTCGCTGTCGCTTGACACTCGCATTCGCTACGAATACGCGCGTCACGTGAGGCTATCGAGCTCCACACAGGATAATAAATAGCTTACCTGTAAAACACTAGAGGATTAAGAAAGTACCTGCTAGGCCTGCTAGGGGGCACATTATCCCTCTGCGGTTCATCGTCAGTATCGACGTGCCTTCGTAGAGTGACGTCATCGTGTCTCAGCGTGACGTCATCATCGTGTCCGCCGGAAGCCGCGTCACCGTCGTCCGACTCGTCGTCCGGAAGTCGAGCGGTCTCGGACACCTCGCTGCCCGTGCTTATGCTGTCTTGGTATTCCCCTGCGAATAATTTTCATCAGAAACTAGCTGAGCTTAACCAATGGGGCAAAAGATTCATCTTAAGATATTGATGGGTTCATGCATAAAAGACATCATCCGTTCAGGTCCAAAAAGTGCAAAGTACCGGCCAGAAAAAAAGTGGGTTATGCTGATAAATGTTGTCTACCTAAACATTTGTTTTTATGACACCAAAGATTTCTTACAAAAGTTTACTTGCAGGTGGGAATGCAGCCTTACAGAAAAACATTACTATACACCGTGAAATTTTAGTCGTTTTGGACCCATCGTCCAGTGACTCCATTCATGCAACCGAACAAATTTCCCCAAGGGACATAGCTCGAAACATGAAAAACTTGGACTTCCCATAGTAAGTTGGGTCACGTGATGATACATTTTGTATGGGAGGTCCAAAAATTTTCTCCATCTTTCGACTTATCTTAGGGAAAGTTGTTCAGTTGCATGAATGGAGTCACTGGACGATGGGTCCAAAACGACTAAAATTTCACGGTGTATATACCTTAAATATTATACATAAAGGACTTGTATTCATGGCGGTAAAACTAATTATTATAGGATCGTTCACACTTGTGTAACTTTCTTTGTTTGTAGACCCGAATCCCGCTCGCGTGGCGGGACTCCCACAGAAATAAGAATATATACAAGTGTCATTAGCGGGCCAGTTAACTTTTTCATACGCTACGGCACTTCTACCGATTCTTACATCTGTGGACGTCCAAAAAAATAAAAAAAAATAAAAAAAAAATAAAAAAATAAAAATAATAATTAATAAGTGAAAATGCTATACCATGAGAATCCCGGATCTCGCCGCCGCAGTCCTTGGGCACGAATTGTAAGCACTTCCTGTGCGCGTTGTAGTGACAGTCCTTGCATTGCATGCCCTGCTTGAACAGGCCCCGCAGCAACTTCTTGCAGTGTCTGGTAGAAATTATTCATTTAATTAATTCAGGAATTACTTCGCGGAAGTTAAAAGTTACAATCTTAGACTATGTATCCTATAGACGGGAAATGCGAAAGAGAAATATATAGGAAATGCGTATGTTAGAACGAGATAGAGAGCGAGACAATTTCATATGTACACACTATTGGCCCATAGAGGCTTTACGAATTTCTTGTCGAAAACAAACGAAGTGTCGAGTTGTAAGTGTTAAAAAAGTGTTCAGTAGAAGCGCATTATAATAGTTTCATGTGCAGGAACTAACTCAAATAAGAAAGAAAGCCCACATAGTTTTACCTTTTACACGTAAGTTAAGCACCACCAAAATGTATTATTGTGTAACAGTATTATTTAAATTCTTTCAAAAATAACACTTCTTCTATACATTTTCCGTCGCCTTTTGAAAAACGGCGCAAAAATCGGCCACGGGTCTATAAATTAGAACTACGTTTTTGTCTAGAAAGAGTAAAATTTAAGTTATTAAAATGTCCTTCTATTCGAAGTCGACTCGTTAAAAATATAAACACTAAACTAGCATATTTAAGTAATTTAATTCTAACAATTACACACTAATTTACTAATTTTTTGTTCCAAAGCATACTGCATAATTAATTTGGCAATGTTCTCACGTTAAGAATGTCGATCATCGTGATGTAGACATTGCTCGGCTCAGCACTATTCGACGTTCTCAAATTGGTCTCGTTTCTATTACTGGCCAGCCAATCTATTGACGTAGTCAAAAAAAATCTAAATCTATGGTTACAAGCACTTAACAAATTATTTTGCGTGCTTCCGCCACCAGTTAGTTCATGCAAACTCTTGCCGGCCGCCACTACTGTTAGTTCCAATATGCCCGCCACCATTAGTTTGCACTTGCGACCCGTGTTTCACCTCTACGCGAGTCATCTTCAGGCACTAGACCAAGCGTTTAATAGTTCGACGTACAAACGACGAATGACACAAAACCATCGTACCGCTGTCCACCCCTCCCGTTACACTTCTACCACTACAACTAGGTGGTGGGATTATGAAACATGTTAAGTAATGGAGAATTATTAAAATCGGCCGGCAATAGTTTGCATGAACTGGCGGCGGAAGCGCGCGAAATAATTTGGTAAGTGCTTAGAAATTAATTATTGTTGATGAGACGCAAACCACAACTTGGCCGAACACAATAAGAAGGGACATGAATATGATGGGATTAACCCCTGAAATGCTACACGATAGGGAAGATTGGCGCAAAAAGATACGCAGAGCCGACCACAATATTGAAATGGGAAAAGACTAGGATTGATGATGATGAGACAAAATGATTATGGATATGCATTAATTTTTTAAACAATGAAAATACGTCGTATAATAATCGTCGTAACATATTGTTTCTATTTGTGAAAACCTTTAAGTGGCTTCATGTTTCTTAATATTAATTCTAATATGTTTCTTGTATTTAAGTCCTGGCTTTCCAAATAAATAAATAAATACTAGTCTAGTTTTTCATAAGAATACGACTCTCAAAATTTTCTGCACGTTTTCACGTAGCAAAAGTATCCTTTTCAATTATTTATTAATTTATTTAGAACTAGCTATTTCCCGCAGCTTCGTCTGCATTAAAAAGTAGCCTATATTTGAATCCGGGTCTTCAACTATATTCATACCAAATTTCATCAAAATCCGTTCAGCGGGTTGGCCGTGAAAGCGTAACAGACAGACAGACTTTCGCATTTATAATATTAGTATGGATTATTTTATTTGCTGTAAAATCCATTACTATCGAGTGGGTTACATGGTCAAATACCCTGTTCACCCTTTTGTCATAATTTCGCCTGTAATGTGGTTTTTTTAATGACCACTAAATGGCAAACAGGACCAACGGCTTAGATCACTGAATAAACATTATTAACAGACAATCATGTGATTCAAGCCTGCATAGTCCTAGCAAAACTGGAAACAATTAAACAGTTATGACTCTGGCAGTATTAAACTTTTGAGGACCAAAAATCCGTCACCGACAATGCATTGCCGGTGACTTCGTAGAGGTCCTTGAGCTTGCAGGTGGCCGGGCAAGCTGAGCATGACAGGAGATGTGCCATGGTTTGAGAGACACCACACTGTAGCCCCACCTGAACAAGATTTATTCAATGGGTACAATGAGAGATGAAAATAAAAGGAGTTGTGACCATACCTGCAGACAGTGGGCCTGGTGTAGGAATGCACTTCAAACGTGTGCGGGATGCCCAGCGACGAGTGGGCGGGGGGAGTCCAGCCGTGGGCTGTGGGCGTGGGCGTGGGCGCGGACGGCGAGCAGCTGCGTTTGCCCACGGACCCGCTCAACTGTTGTCACAAAACAATTCTAGGCTATTTACAATGGGATTTGGAGGAAAATTGTTTTAAATTATATTATAGGTAGTTTCGATGAAACTAGTTGTTCGCCGCGAACAAAGACCTCGCGAATTTCGCTATTTTACTATATTAATATAGCCAGATTCCAAATAGACGTAGGGTCGGCATCGGCAACACTCAACACACTTGCGAGTTCACTCAAACAATTTTGTAGGCAAACAAACGTACGGCCTGCCAGCTAAAAGGTCAAAGTTGTCTAAAGACCTGCATCTTCTGGAGTGTCATTTCTGCATTGCCGACCCTTAAACAATTAAGTATGCATAGTTATGCATACGGCCCGCCTAATGGTAAGTTTTCACAGTAGCCTATAGAGCGCTGCAACACCTGGATGGCCACATGAGCATTGCGGACGTTTAGTAGGGAAACATGCATATGGCCTGCCTAATAGTAAGACGTCTTAGTAGTCTATAGACACCTGTAAACCTGGAGTATCACATGCACACTGCCGACCTCAAAACAATTTAGTAGAAAAACAGGCATACGGCCTTCTTGACGGTGAAAGATCTACTTATAGACACCGCCAACTTATGTGGACAAAAAAAGTCACACTTCAGGTGATGCAGGTGTCTGTAGACTATTTGACAACTTAGGTATGCATAGGCGGGCGGTATGCTAGTTGGCCAACTATATTGTTTAAGGGTCAGCAATTCGCACGTGACATTCCAGGAGTTGCAAGTGTCATACATCGTCCGAATTGACTATTACGGTCTCTACCATCTGGCAGGCCGTATGCTTGTTTGCCTACAAAATTGTTTGAGGGTCGGCAACACGCAAGTGACACTCCTTGTCTTATATATTTGTCTATAAACTACTTCGATCCAATTTACTTGGGGTGACAGTCACAGGAGAACAGTTTTTGTTAGTAAGTTAGTTAGAAACTCTTTATTGTACATAAAACAACTTTGTTATTATTCCTCTAGATGTAATTATATCAAACTACGGCAGGGTGAATAATCACGAATATAATTATATGTATAGTAGTAAGAAATATGGTCAGTTCAGATCACGGAGTAATAACAAAGAGGAGATGGCATATCGAAAGCTTCCTTACAAAAATTGTGAGGCTACGCGGGGCGGAAGGCAGACGTTCCCCTCTACTTGCCAATAAATGGCGATAGCAAATCGATGATTTTAACATAACAGATATATATATATTTCTTTATTGCAGATATTTTAAACATTAAAAACATATATTTTGTGTAACACTAAATCAATCAAATAAATTCGAAAACATTTTACTTACTGACTTTTATTGCAATCCCATAACAGTACAGCATTGAAACACTTAAAACTAAATAGTTTAAAATATTTTACAAAATATTCTAAGTTGAAACGAAATGAGAAAAACATACGAGCTCGCTCCACGTCACGCATCTTTCACAGTTGAACGAAAAATGACGTAAGCTCCGCCCATCTACGTGGTCGCTGCGCCAATGACCGTAACGGTGCACCAGTCGATTTGCCGTCTCTTTGTATTTGCTCCATGGTTCGGATCAAGAGGAGCGCAGAGGAGTGGATTTTTTGAAGGCACTCAAAAATCTACTTTGAAACTATTACAATAAAGTGCATACATGTTTGAACAAGACATAAAATGCTCGCGCGTTCTCGAGGATACGCGGTTCGTCGCGGGTAGATTCGCGCGTACTGTATATTAAGTTTCAAAGTAGATTTTTGATTGCCTTAACAAATCCTCTCCGCTGCGCTCCTCTTGGTCTAAATTGACCCATAGACGGATGGAGCATTGGAAACTAGTAAACTGATGCCGATAATAGTATGTCGCCTCAACTCCTCCACTTGATCGCACATCGCGGCGGTCAGTGCGGCTTAACTTTACAAGTTTGGGGTGGATGGATTGTAAATATTAAAGTTACTTAATTTTTTTTTTAAACAACCAAAGTCAACTTTCATATTTTGGAGGTAGAAAGTTCACGTATCTTTATGTATGCCTTTTGTATGTGTTTGTGTCACAGTTAACTGAACAAGGGTGATGGGTAGGTTCAATCAAACAAAAAAAAAAGTTAAATAAAATTGAATTTATTTCAAATAAAGCGTTAACAAAATAAAATACTGGTCAAAAACTACCCTCCACCCTCTTCTTGTTAGTTTGTGCTCTAAAAGTTACAAATAAAAGTTTACAAAATGTAAATAAATCATATTAAAAGTCATCCACTTTCATAAAACGGACGGATTGAAACATAAATCCATGGATGTAAGAAATATAGGGATGGCGCACTGGAAAACAGCAAAGCAAACCCGATAAAAGAGCGTCAACTCAGCTCCCCTATTTCTTACATCCTTGCATGCATATATATATACGCTTTAAAATAACTTTCACTTACATGTTTAATAAAATAAGTAAGTACAATCTCAAAGTTTTGGTGGAATACTATAAGAATCACAGAGTGAAATATTCGACTTATTTGGGCCGATAGTACAAAATGAAAATGAAAATGAGATTATAAAAAAACAGATCTTTATCAATTAGCTCAGTTTATACCAAATATTTACACCTCTGTTAGTGATCTAACGGTCGTAGTAAGCATTTCCTACAGATATACCTGGGGTATGATTATACGCACCTCTTGAGATAGAATAGAATTCGAGATCTGTCGACTACAGAAAACATATAGTGTTTTCTGTCCATCATTTTAGACTAGATTCGAGATTTTGTCTCAAGCCGCGGATATCGCATCCCTGGCGGATAGTTCCTACGATTGCCGATGATTTATTCGATAATGTAGTTAATCTTAGATACAGGATACAAGCTTGCCTAGTGCCGCAGTGGAGTTTGTGGCGCCGCTTCTTCTCCACTTGCGCTTTGGAAGTGGTGGTAAACTTAATATAAGTAAATTGACGTCAATAAGTGATATTTATATCTTATTTTGAAAATAAACAATTTCATTTCATTTCATTTGAGAAGTTATTGTGTAGCTATTATAATGAGTTCTCTACAGTATATTTGTTAAATTTACTTGACATTAACTAAATCTTATCTGAACATTGTATTGCAGTAAATATTATTCATTTTTAAATGGTGCAGTTTGCTACACTAATGAAATAGGGACATTTTTGTCAATGTAATATCCTTCATGCTTTATAGAGATCCGTAAAATGCAACATATTAATGAGATTCATGTTTTGTCACATGTTTTAAAATTACGCTATAATTTATTTATAGTATTTACGTCTAAGAACTTACATTAATTGCGAATTTGTTACAAAAATATAATAAAAATGGACGGTTGGAAAAACAGTTTGCAGATTAATCGTTATTTTTTTCGTATTCCTACTTTTACCATTAAAAAACTTATTTTAACAGATGCCATTCGAAGGATTACCATGCAGGTGGCGCTACATATTTTAATACTTAGAGGGGAGGAATATTTAACGACTGCGTTAAAAAGTACCCAATGTCTGAACCGGGGTCTTGGGCTTTATTTTTTGTGTGTAATTTATTTATTCTGTGGTCAAAGTTAACAGTCGAAGAATGGTCAATTTGATTCGAAAACAATAATATTTAGTATCTTTTTGCTTCAAAAGAGCTCGATGAAATGTCATCTTTCAAGAAATATTTATTTATTATATAGTCTTCAGTGATATGCTTAAGATTTACTTTAAGCATATCACGGAAGCTATCGATCAAACATAACTGATGACGCCACCTATTTTTAAAATTATCATTTACATAGGTATGTGTTTAATTTTTGACATTGAGACAATTTTGTTCTTTCAATCCTGCGGAATCAGAAAATGATAGATAACGGATTAAAAATTTAATGTTATTTTTGATATTCTACTTAAAAAGTACTTTATTAGTAAGTATAAAAGTTTTCTATCGATTCCGCAAAAGTCGTTAGAAAATGGCGCCAGTTACACTGCACCGTCAGTGTATGTTTCGGGAGTCAAATAACGATTTTAGACTTAAACATCCATCAGTTTACATTAAAGTGAAAAGATGAGATTGTACAACAACAGATGGTACAGTTATTTAGTGATGTCAGTGACGAGATCGGCCAGCCGCCTTACCAGCGAGTCGTCGTGTTCGTGGCTGTGCGCCGACCCTCGCGACGGACTGCGAGCGCCGGACGCGCGCCGACCGGTGCCGACGCCGGTGCCGGTCGGACGCGGTCCGGACCCCGAGCTGCAGTTCGACGGCACTTTGACCGCGCAGCGCTTGTGGTAGTTCTGGCCGCAGCCTGCAATGGGAGGCGGACACACATTATCAATAGTACTTACGTACAGGACGCTCACACAAGCAGGAGCTCGTTAGTAGAGCGCGTGTCAAGCGACGGCGAGACGCGACCACTATTGGATTGGTCGCCATTTAGTGACATTTTCTATCTTGAGCTCCTCCGTGCTTCGGAAGTTACGTTGGCCCCGGTTGTTGTCGATAGATAGCAGTCGTTAGGCTGTGTCAGATGCCTTGGGGCAGCGTGAAAAATTCTGACAGTGTTGGCCACTAACCCACCTCGGGTCATGTTCCTGTTTGTCTGGTTTCTCTGTAAAAAAGTTTAAAGAGGTCAGACGATAGTCGCTCCATTGTAATAATCAGAACCGCCAAATCTAGGAGCATGACTTACAGCGTACTCTGGGCTCCGAAGCATAAACTGACGACGCAACTTGGAATACACGTTAGGATGATGATGACAGGACGCTCACACCCTATACAGATACCCGAAACGAGCTACGCTAATTTACGGTAAAAATCGACAGCAAAACAATGTAAGAAAGAAGTTTGACAATAAGGAATGTGACAGTGGTTCCAGTTGTTGTTTCATACTTCCGTTGTTCCAACCCTGTTAAACCATGGGATGGAAAGTGATCGAAGGTAATGGTGTTTTGCGATTATATATGGACAGTCGGACAGTCATGAGACTGTCCATATATAATCGCAAAAACCCGAAAAGCATACAATCAAAGTCACTACAGAAAGTGGCTGCTTTATGAGATCCCCGGTGATTTCTGTAGACCGTTAATATGACAAACCAGAATGGACCGTTTACTGGAATAGGACGGCCGATCGAACGCTGTCTTCTCAAATGCGAGCGTAGGTTGTGAATGGAACTTCGTAGTCTGTTTCTGGCTTCTTTTGTTCTCTACCATCTGTGGCGAGGATCGAAATGCACCCGAAACATGGACGAGTATGAACTGTCCATACATTGCTTTATGGCGTGTATTAGCGACTGTAATTATGGGGCAAAGAGCGATCTGTCCAAGTTGGACGACGATATTGGCAAGTCGAAGTAAAAATCCTTAATACCGTAAGCAAAAATTCGCTTGAGATAGTTGAACCATCATCCCCTCCCCCGCAGACAGTAAACGCCTCATGTATGGTATGACTGTATCCCAATGCATTCAGATAACTGAAATTGTATCAATGTATTACCTTAAATTTATTCCTGTAGATGTATTGTATTCCCAATACCACTGTTCGCCAGCTCTGTAAGGCAACACACACTCACCTTCGCATTTCAGTCCCTGTCGAACCAATCCGAACAGCATTTCCCCACAAAAGTCACAGAAGGTAGGCGCTTTGTACGAGTGTACTGCGAGGGCGTGAGGTCGCGGCGCCGGAGTCTCCAGGGCTCCGTCGCATAGCAACGCTAGAAAGAGAAAGAAAATAGATTAGTGCAGCGTCCAAGAGCAATAAACATATTCTAATGAAGCGCAACAAAATATTTTCTCATTGGCAATGAACTAGTTCTCGAAAAAAGGAAAGGTTCTCGAATGGCGACTACGAACCGGCAAGCGCAGCTTTGGATATCCACCGATTTTGCAGGTCATCAGAATTTTTGCACGTCATCTGACCAGATGGTCAGATGACATGCAAAAATTCTATAATATGTCCAGCAGTGGACCGACTACGGCTGAAATTATGATGATTGTACTAGTAATTTAATATTTGTAAGCAGCTTTTCTGGGGAAGATATGAGGTAAAAGATTAGTAGGTCATCCCAGACACCGCTGGAGCGATGCGATGCTGATCTGCGAGAGATGGTAGCTGACAACTTGCAGCCATCGTGCAGAATAGAACACTCTGGCGGTCTCTCGTGAGGAGGCCAAGCAAGATCCACTTCGGATCGCTGAGCCAGCGGAGTAAAGTAGGTAAGTAATGTAACTAGCATAGTTATATTAAAAATGTGAGCTATTATTTATTTATTTATTAAAACTTTATTGTATCACAAAGTACACCAATTGTACGCTTTGTACCTCAATTTTTATGTACTTAATTGTTTTTGTGAAATTTGTATTTTGGTGCAATAAAGAGTATTTGTATTGTATTGTACACATATAACAATTGGGTATTCTACTAATTTTTATTTTTTCTTTCATATCAATATTTTTATTTTCAGAAACAGAATTATGAAAGAATTTTTGTAATCCGTTCAAAAATAAATAAGTTATAAGCCTTTGAAATTCGGTGGAAGGGGAAACTGTCAAAAAACAAGAAAAGGATGCACTGTGTTAGCTGTGACGTCACTGCCACTCGGTTTCGTGCATACAAAAGAGATAGCAACACGTCCCCACCACGCACGCTCCCACTTTTCTTTTAGAGAAAACTTTAAAATCGAATTACGGCCTTAATTAACAACCAATTTTGTTGTTGTTTTCAGAATCGGTTACTTTTTAGTGTATATTTTGTTTAGTATAACCATATTAACCAAGTATGAATACAGTCAAGTAGCCTATTGGCGGAGTTAATGTTAAGAGCATTCTCTACCAATCAACCATTGCGAGAAACGGAAAGATAGTTTGGCGCAAAAAAGTTAAGGGGGAAAGAATGTATTACTTATAGAGCTATTCTGGCTTTTGAAACCTTGCAGATTTCGAATTTAATTGTACTTCTGAAGATATGTGATAGGATTTTTCTAAGACATTTTAATAACCATCTTCGCATACCATTTATCATCATTTCGGAATTATTGCCTAAATACCTTTAGGAAAATAAAACAATATTAACAAGAAACTCATGTAGGAACCGCAAACTTTTTTCAGTGGGTGGACAACTCACTTATTGCTTCGAATATAAATAATAAATTTTGTGTTTATTTAACGTGAGGCGTGATCAAGGCGTGATAGTCAAATCCTGAGTATGTATGAGATGCAAGAATACGAACTATGTACCGACTAACGTGATCAGCTTTGCTTTTTGAAGGTCAGACACGTGTATGTATCTACGTAGATGATAAACAGTGGAGACACTTTTCAATCTGCCTAAAAGCTGACATTGCTTAGCGAATTTTATGTAGCAAAAGCGAGTAGGAATGTAGGCTGTGTATGTGTTAATTCATTCATCAACTAGGTACGTGCCTTCTGAAGCACGGTGCAAAGTTAATATGCCACGAGTGACTGATTCAAGACCTGTGACTGCTTCTGGGCACAAATTACTTATGAGTTACTACGTAATGGACAAAATGACAACAAAGAACAAGGGGCTTACTATCGCCCTACGAGATGTTGCCTTACATCTTATACTAGCTGCTGCCCGCGGCTTCGCCCGCCTGATCAAAAGGGATTTCCAATGAGGTTTGAATCACTTAGATTATATATGACAGGACACAGCTGAGACAGCTGGCCCATGGTGTGCGGAGGCAGAAGATTTTGTGAGGGATATAGGGCGTCGTTTTAAGGGACCGAGTTTTTGACATTTGTTCTGGATGGTACCTGGTTCGAAGAATAGCCATTACTATACAAAGAGGAAATGCAGCTAGTGTAATGGGTACCTTTAAAACGGATGCTATCCGGGGAGGAATTTTTTAGTGATATTTACAAAAAAAAAAAAAAACGGAAAAAAAATAGAAAAAATAAACATTTTAAGATATTTATAATAGATAATCTATTAATCTATAATTTAAGAATTGCGGTCTTATATGACAGGTCTCTCAGGATCTTCTTTTTATATGTTTAGAAGATTACTACCCCATCGGATTCCAATAGGGATTGATAGTATAATATGTATCACATCCGGCACTACGTCGAATTTCAAAATGGTTGTAAGTTTCGTAGTCAGCAACCCGAACCATACAAATAACACCCATGCTCATGGGCTGGATTCTAAAAACCTTAATCAATCAATCAATCAAATCATTTATTTGTGAAAACATAGGTAGTACATAAAGGTGTTTAGTGTAGAGCAGCAATTCAGAATAACTACTACTATCAAACAGTCGTCCTCTCTTCATACCTTCAAATGCCGGGTTAGGGAATATTAAGGAAGGTTAAGGTTAAGTTGGGGTGCAGGGCAGGAAACCTCCTCGAGTGCCCGGTCCTTTAAAAGTTTTGCATTCTCACTTGATCCCCAGGATCCAGTGAGAGGGCGGGCTGACAAGGGATTCGGGACGGTGCACCCTGGGTGACAGTTAATAACTCCCTGGTAGTCGGGGTCTTGTTGACTGTCAGCCAATTTCTGCCAACAGACCACTCCACCGCCGTCTATAATGAGACGGCGTGGTCCACTATTGGGCCACTGTCTGGTTTGGGGGGGTGGCCGAAAGGCCAACGGTCGGGGCCGAAAGGCCATGGCTGGAGGGCGTCGTGGTAGAATGCTAACGCGACCCCATGGCGCCCTCAACAGCCGGTGCGGAAACGCCGGAGGGGTTTTAGTGGGTAGTCCGGGCACTGTGCCCGGGAGTCCCACAGTCAGTGCGTAAATGCATTTCCCCTCCGAAAACAAAAAAAAAAAAAAGGATAAGGTTAAGTTAGTTTGTTTTACATTTATATTTATCGTACACTCTTTGATGCCCATGTACTCTTTTTTTCCTTTGTTTTTCGGGTTGACTGGAAGAGATCCCTATCAGGGATAAGTCCGCCTCTTGTTGTGTTCTATTTTGTTATAACAATGTTCTTTCTGTACAATAAAGTTTTTACATACATACTCGTACATACTATTTGTATTTGTGTATAAGTATATATTTAAAATAAAACAGTATTTGTGTATGTTTTATGTAGGTTTAGGTACGTAGTGTATGAACTTAAGCTTTTGATAAAATTTGCTCTATAAGTAATACATTTTTTTTGCGCCAAACTATCTTTCCGTTTCTCCCAATGGTTGACTGGTAGAGAATGCTCTTAGCATTAAGTCCGCCAATTGTTATAAGTATATGTGTACTTTGTGGAACAATAAAGTTTTTATAAATAAATAAAGATACGAAAATCCTACGGCTAAACTCACTGATATGAGGAGACCTCGATAAAGTATCATCCATGACAATACCCATATTCTTGATTGTAGACGTGAAAGGAATAATAATGTTGTTTAAGATAACAGGGACAGGTCATGGACTTAAACTTTGATATGTAGTGGGTACTCCCTGTAACAATCGCCTGAGACTTAGCTGTATTGAGCTTAAGCCCAAAATTATAAGACCAGCGAGAAATAGAAGCAAGATTGGTGTTGATGACGTCGACAGCGTGGAAAAATATAGCAGAGGAAGCGGCAGTGTAAATCTGGAGATCATCAGCATAGAGATGATACGAAGATGACAATGAGGCAGTTATGCCATAAATAAAGATAGAGAATAGGTGACCAAATGCCGCCCTGAGGAACCCCGGTTGTGAGCGTAAACCAGTCCGACCAGTCATCCCCAACCCTCATCAACTGCTGACAACCTTCCAAATAGGAACGAAACCAAGACTGTAATTGGAGAAAAGTTCAGTGAATGAAGAATGGCAAGAAGGATGTCGAAGTCTATGAAATTAAATGCATAAGTGGAATCAAGCAGCACCAGGAGAGTAAGGATTTTATTCCCTACTAGTTTTTTCCTGCAGCTCCGCCTGCGTCAAAAAGTAGCCTATGTTTAACCCCGAGTCTTTAACTATATTCATACCAGATTTCATCAAAATCCGTCTAGTGGTTTGGCCGTGAATACGTAACAGACAGACAGACAGACTTTCGCATTTAAAATATTAGTATGGATGTCAAAGTAAATATCATCCGTAATCTTAATGAGAGCGGATGTGGTACTACTATATGTCCGACACGAAAAACAGACTGTAGGGAATTTAACATATTGTACCTGGTAGGTGCTTGAAAATGCACTGTTGTGCATGGTGCTCTAGGATTTTTGAAAGGAGAGGGAATAGTAAAGCCTAAGAGATTTTATAAAAAGTTCATACATACTACATTCGAAAACACTTTTTCCCCAACCTAATATATAGATTGCGCCATCTCGCTTACACATTTCTGCTCTGCTATTGGAAGTGATAGTAAATCCTGGAAGTATACTAACGATTGGCTGTAAGGACGATCTCGACGAGGGTCTCATCGTTGACATCCGTGGCGCTGTTGATGAGCTGCAGCACGTTCGGCGAGCAGTAGTCGTGTCGGAACAGCAGGATCCTCTCCGACAATCGGTTCAGACCGTTGTCTGAGATCTGCGGAAAAGTTTGTACAAATTAGATCTTCTTTATTCTGGTTGCGACCTCAGCTTTGGAGCCCAATCTATAAGATATACACAAATAAGATCATTGTATCATAGTCATATCATACACATAGATACTCGCGACAACCTTATAAATAATATATCATTTATTAAAAACTAGCTTTTTCCCGCAGCTCCGCCTGCATCAAAAAGTAGCCTATGACTGACCCCGGGTCTTCAACTACATTCATAACGAATTTCATCAAAATCCGTTCAGCGGTTTGGCCGTAAAAGCGTGACAGACAGACAGACAGACAGGCATTTATAATATTAGTATGGATTTAAAGTTGCCTAAGCAAGAACCAGATAAATATTGAACGACATTCATAAACGTGAGCAGATGCGCGGGCGCGTTCATCGCGTCCCGCAGCACGCCCACTTGGAAGAGAAACGTCACCTCGTCCTGTGTACTCCTGTATACCTTTTCGTGCACAAACTTGACAGCTAACTCCTTGAGGTAGGCCAGGGTGAGCAGATGCGCGGGCGCGCTCACAGCGTCCCGCAGCACGCCCAGCTGGAAGAGGAACGTCACCTCGTCCTCCATCCTCTAGCCTCCACTCGCGTCTCCACGAGCTGTAACAAAACATATCATGTTTTTAATGGATCTCTATTTTTAATAAACTAGTCAAACGTTGTTATACATTGTTTGCTTAGCTGATACGTATTCTGTTATGAATATTCAACTACGTTTGCTTTCTGACGTCCAAAAACATGCAATCAAATGGCAGACCTTCTGAAACCCAGCAAAAGAACAGCCAACCCTGAACAGCCTACTTGAATGTGTTCGTACTTGGACAAGATTTTTGTACGGAACAATAACTATACGAAAAGCTAGCAGATTTCGAAAACAACAACACAATTGGTTGATAATTAAATCAGTAATTAGCATTTAAAAAAATTCTCATAAAGGAAAGTGGCAGCGTGGTGGGGACGTCTTGCTATCTCTTTTCTACATACAAAACCAAATGGCAGTGACGTCACAGCAGACACCGTGCATCCTTTTCTTGTTTTTCGACAGCTTCCTCTTATCATTTATTTATTTTTGCACGGATTAAAAAAAAATGTTTCAGTTTTCAGTTTCTAGTACTGATATTTTTAAAATGAATTATAAAAAAGTAAGTAAGTGGAGTAGAATCGCCTATTTCTGTTCCCCTCGTTTTCGTATTTTAACGCTCGCCCAGTTACGTCCATTTTTAGCTGCGTTGCGTGAACGACTATTACACATCGTACGGTGTTTAGCGTATAGCATGTGGGTTGTTAGGGGAGAATTATTCTTTACAGATATAAATTGTTAGAGTTGACTCTTAGATATTTTCTGTGGTATCAACCTCATGATAATGATGTCGTTTTGGAGTGAAACAGGGAGAGCTTTATAATTTATTTACACTAATAAAAAAAATATTTTTATAATGAAAAGAAAGACTAAGCTTTCCCCTGGAGAGATGTTGATCGTTTCGGATATTTTGCGTTCTATCTTAAAGTCACATTTAAAACATATTTCATCATTTTACGCAATTGCATTGATAAACTAGGCGATTTCGATTTAGGCTGTCACAAATAGAGTTATCCAATGACATACCTATCCGGTGGGGAAGGCCGCACGATAACCTCTTGACTCGGTGAAAGTTGATCAAAGTCGAGCGATCGAATGCACTCCCACTGATGCATATTTGGCAGGAGATATATTTTTACACACTTTGAAATAAAAAAAATCAATATTCGAATAGGCCAAATTCGATACTTTAAAATCGTCAAAAACTAGGTACCTATATTATTATGCTATTTTCCAAAGCTGCAAACTACCAGCATTTCGGAACAACCAATGCTGAAAAGAATACGCAGAAAAAACTCTAGTCAGCTTTATTTTTGAAAAGTATAACTTAAGCGAAACCTCGTTCGATATTAAAAGTCATCATAGTCGGCGAGTAGAACGATTATCATTCGGCTCACCGATTTCGGGTAAGTCATACTTTTAAAATAAACAGGACTACGGTATCCCTAATGTGCCTATTTGATTTAAAAGTCAAAACGAAGTAATTTTTTTTTCGGTGACTTTTTAAGTCTCTACATGCACGTAATGCACTTATCATATCACCTTGAACCCCCAATGTTTTCTCAAGCCATTTTCTCCCGCGTACACTGTAATAATGAAATGAACGTCGTCACGATTTTCCTACGACTTATGAGCCTTCAATTAAGGGTCGGCAACGCACTCGTGACACTTGCGTGCGTAGGCTACGGCTACCTTCACAACCTGCCTGTAATTAGAAATTCAGCAACCATTATTCGTCTCACGTGTTTTTATTGCAGTCTGTTCCAAGTAATAATTAAGCGATCGACTTGATAATTATACCATTAGCATTTATAGGAATGTCTTTATGATCCTCAAGTACTGGTGTCAAATGTCCTTCATATGGGTATGGAACCAGACACTAATCCGTCTGGCGTCTCAGGCGAACCTGGTGACTCAACGAGAAATCCTCTGACTGACAATGCGACTGCCTTGAAGAACCGTAGCTTGGCTTGGGTTACATGTCTGCGAATTATGAAGCCTTACTACGTACTAGACATTATGTTTCATCGTACAATATGTTTCGTCACGTTCATTCACGTCAAATGTAGATAAGACAGAAAGGGACTAAACATACTTTAGTTAATGTTGGCTTAACGAATGTATGTAATTTTTATGAATGAGGGGTAACACTTCATTGGAAAGGCCCAATGGCTGCATAAGATTTAAATGGCAAGATAGCCGGGTCTTCTAGAATTAAAAGACCCCGACTAGAAGACTCTTCTTTCTTCTTCTTACAGGACTCATTAATTTCGAGTGGGTTACTTGGTCCATCGACTCTGTTCGCCTGGTGTCAAAATTTTTGCTTGTAACATAGAGGAGCCGTCCTCCGGGTGCTAGCTAGCTTAACTTGTCTAGCAATTAGTGGATTCAAGAGTGTGCAATGTACTAACCAAACTGAAAACCAATAAACAAAGAATGTTTCCCATGGGAATTGAACCCATAATTTCTGGGTCTGAAAACGAATGGCTGGTTAACTGTATATCTAGCGAGCTAAAGCAGCTAGTGACATCTATTTTTTCTAAAAACTCATTTAGTCGAATTACGAACCAATTTCTATTAAGGTGTTGAAAATCGTTTGGGAACAATAATCTATGATAATATTAATGTTAAGCATTATTGGCGGTGAACCTTATTTGAAACAGGTTCCGCTGTCGTTCTCCCAAATTTATTCGGCCAGAGTTGCGACGCTACGAAGTAAACAAAGACAAAAGATAGATAAAAAAAATATTTACAAACTGTGTAAAATATTAGGTCCTTACATATGAAATTAGCGTTTTGTCGTACTGGCCACTTTAATCACAAATTTCTCCTCTTTGGTAAGGAATTCGAAATTCAAATTTATACAGCTATTTCCACATGTATTTATATTTCGTAAACCGTTATTTATTTGTTTTTGTTTTCTTCTGGTTTTTTCTGTTTGCGGCGACAAAATGGAAAATTTGAAATATCGCGTTATTTACGAAGACGAGTTCCACCGTGGCGCCAGTGCTGCGGAAACGGCTCGAAGGGTTAATGATGTTATGGCGGTCGTGTCGCAAAAGAAAATACAGTGCGTTTTTGGTTCCAACGTTTTCGTTCTGGAAATTTCGACCTGCAGAACAAGCCCCGTGCACGGCCGGAGACCAAGTTGACAATGAAGAATTGAAGGCTATTGTGGAAGCGGATCCATCGCAAACCACGTAGAGATAAAACAGTTTTAATCCACTTAAAGCAAATTGGGAAGATTAAAAAGCTTGAAAGGTGGGTTCCTCACGAATTGAGTAAAGCAAACCGGCAAACGCGCGTCGACTGCTGCGTTACATTACTTGACCGGTACAATAATGAAGGGTTTCTTAATGTGATGAAAAGTGGATTCTCTACGATAATCGGAGCTACGCTCATCGCAATGGCTGGACCCTGGCAAGCCAGCCAAATCCTGCCCCAAGCGAAAATTTACCCAAAAAACGTTACTGGCACTAGTCCACCAAACGCTTACAAGCGTTTGGTGGACTAGTGCCAGTGTCGTTCATTACAGATTTCTCAAATCTGGCCTGACGATTACGGCAGACGTCTATTATCAGCAATTGCAAACCATGATGGATAAGTTAGCTGCTATCCAACCGAGGCAGGTCAATCGCTCTACGCCACTGCTGCTTCACGACAACGCTAGACCACACACTGCACAACAGACGGCTACCAAATTAGAAGAGCTTTAATTGGAATGTCTAAGACACCCACCGTACTCCCCGGGCCTTGCTCCAACAGATAACCATATTTTTCGAAGTTTTGATAACTTCTTGCAAGGGAAAAAATTTAACTCCGATGGGGCAGTCCGAACAGTTTTCAAAGATTTTATTGATTCCCGTCCGAATGGTTTTTTTTAGTAAAGGGATGAATGAACTATGATGATGAACCTATGAGATGGCATAAGTGCATAGATAACAATAGTTCATACTTTGATTAAATAAATATATTAAATAAAAAAATATTCGACATTTTGTTCCTCCCATACAAAACGCTAATTTCATATGTAGGGATCTGATATTTAGGCAAATTGTTATGATGGTGTCCAGGTAAACCAAGACACAGTTACAAAAAGCCCATAAAAGAGAAAATAAGTATCGAGTCGTATCAGAAAATTAAGGAATTGGCAAATGACAGGGAAGATTGGAAGAAACACCGTCTAGAGCGTTGCGTTTTTGATGATGTGCAATCGAAAATTATCCTATTTACCAAGCGAGACCCGACTGTCGTGATCAGTATCTGGGTCAGTTCGGTAAACAAGGCTCCACGTGCAGACAGTAAACCTGGGAGGCGATAACCTCTCACCCGCCCTTGATGGGCGAGCGTTGGCCGCGGCTTCGGTATAAGCGGAAGCGATTTTCATAAGCGTATTTATAAACTTTACATCCTAACAGCTTTAGCCAGTGGCTTTAAATGCCTACTTAAATCCCGTGGGATAAGTACTTCTTCCGGAATGAAAGGTCTGTCTGTCGGTACTCCTATTTGCATACGCGAGATTTCAGGAAGATTGGTTAAAATTTTGGAGGTAACAAAGAAATATGCAAACTTTCGCAGTTATAATATTAGGAATGATACCCACGACTGGACAAATAACTAATTAAAAAACTTAACACCCACACTCCTAAAAGTTTAATTAACATCGATCAGGTAAAACAGAAGATGCATGAAGAGATAAGAGTGTAGCTCTGTTTTCCCTAAAAAAGGGTTACGGAGGTCAAACGGCAGTCGCTCAATTGTAATATCAAGTGCCGCCAAATCAAGGACCATGAGTAAGCTGAGGACGCCACTAGGACAGCACGCTTGGACGACGAAGATTGTAATGCATCCGCTATAAAGTAAGCTGCAGCTCTACTGTCCCGTTTCCAATACAATCAGATCTGGTTAAGTTACGCTACAGGTCATTCGGCTCCTCTCGACATGTGTCGTTGGCGGGCACATGTTGATCAACATTGGCAAGGCGTCCTATTTCCAACAATTCAGCACGAGTGAGTAATGGCTTTGTTATCGCGTAAGTGTGACACGAGACGGGGAAGATTTACGCCACTTAAAGGTTGTTGCTGGGCGATTGTACGGTCAAACTGGTTAAGGAACGAATCAATATTTGTATGAAGTCGGTTGTAGAAGTAATATTTGTGTCGATATCAGCTTAAATAATCCAAATCCAAAACAACAGATCTATTCATATCGAGTGAATCACCATATTCGACCATGTACATCCTGGTATGAGGATTTTTTTGGGTAGTTGAAAGACCTTTAACGAACATCAGATGGCAGCCATGATCAACGGCACGTGCCGTCCGAAGTATGGAATCGTATTCGAATTGTTTCGACGTTTATGTGATGCTGCACAAAGCAATAGACAGAATTGTGAAAGACTTTGTCTTCATTATTCTAACACGTCTCTACTTAGTAAAAGTATTATGAACATGGCACCAAAAATATTTAACAAAATTCCAAATATTTGTATAGATTTAAATCTAAATCTGTTTAAAATAAAGCTCAAAAAATTCTAATTCCAAAAATGTTATTGAAATGTCAATGTTTTTTATCTGATGGTTAAAAAATAATAATTTGTGTCTTTGTTATTAATAGTAAGCTTTATAGCATGCACCTTACTAGAAACTGACTCATTTTTGCACGCCCTTGTGGGTAAAACATGTTGACAAATTATTTAAAACCCTATTGTAAACATCAAATTGTACCTACACGTTTAGCAAATAAAAATTATTTACTTACTTACTATTTATTAGATGTTTCAAGACTACAATGGTCTAACCCAACTGCAAATAGCTGAACAAAGTAAGCTACCCGTGGGATTCCAACATACGAGAATGGGCTCTTAATGCAAACAATCACTAAGGCAATCAGTAAAAATTAAAATTTCAAGCTAAATTTATAAATGTAACTAATGTTGGAACATGCATGTCAGACATAACCTTCCTTCTTTAACCACAGTCAGCTTAAAGGTGCAGTGACCCAAGTTAAAGACACAGCATTTAAGTAAATAATAAAAGCATACAATTTTGGACATTATTTACGACAAACACGCGTAACCTCTTCATATCCTTGACTGAGTGTTACCGTTAGGCAAGTGGCAATTCCGGTTCTTTACAAAATATGATATCGTCTCTATTATCATAAGAATCTTCGTTTCATAGATCAAGTGACATCCTTGAACCGCTAGAAGGTTTTTCACAAAAATTGTACGAAGGCGTGGCTCTAAAACACGCGTCGATGTTAATGATATCTACATAGATTTAAAAGAACTACAGACGTAATTTAACATACAACACAAAAGAAACATCGAAACTCTGACGTTTCATTTGTCACGTACCGGTTTCACTAACACAATACTCTGAGACACCGCCGCGCGGCGGGCTCATTATGAGAAAATTATCGCCTAACTGGTTTAGACCTGGTGGATTGCCAGCACTGGATCCGTGTAAACAATCCCTTAGATGCAAAAATCAAAAGTCTGACGATAGAAGGTTTGTCTTTTGTAAGAAAAATTCAGTTTCACTAGAGTGTGAGCTATGTATCAGGGTCGAAAGGAATCAAATAAACAATTTTAAGGGGTCGATAAGACAAAAGTGGATAAAAAGCAGATAAAAGTGTGTTGTTAATACATTCCAGGTTAAATCAAAACGTAGAATTTATAGTTTTTTATTTATTTAGTTCTTGCAGAACCATTAACGTTTCTTTCTTAACGATGTAAAAGTGATAAATGCTTCGGCTACGAATATAATTAATTGATTGATAACATTAGACAAAGAAAATAACAAAATACGTCATTTTAGCACAATAATCGTGTTGGATATCGCCGGGTCAGTGGTGGTGCTGAAAACATGCGACAAACAAAAATAAACATACGCAATTTACTATAAATAAAAAAGTTAGTGCATCGAATTCCACAAAAACCTATTTCATAGAAATTGTAAAAAACCTGTTACAATTTTGTGGATAAAGAAAAAAAAAACTAAACTAGAAGTTCCGACCGAATCGCAGACATCTTAAAAAGATGTTTGGACCCGTAATCGACGTGTATGACAAGTGACAAGAGAGATGAGCGTGGAGAAAACGAGGGAGGTCTGTAAGGATCGTAGCAAGTTGAAATACGTAGTCTTTGCCTATCACGGAGGAAAAACGGCGTGATAATGCGTGAGAAGTTCAGTAAGTGGACTTCGCAAAAAGGTAACTAAAATTGTAAACGCCGTCTTACATAAATAAAACTTCCGTGTAGAAATGCGAGCTCTAGTCGGGAACAAACAAATTCCGAATTAGTCAGTTTTGACTTGAAGTAGAGACAATCTATTTTGCTGTTACAAGCGTAGCCTTGTCCTATCACAGGTTAAACTCAGGTGAATAGTTGTAAAATAAATCGATTAATTAACACTTAATTGCTAATGTTGAATGTAGGGCATAAGATATTGACAATCGGAGCGTATTATGTCGATTGCTTCGTATAGAAAGTGAAGATATGTATTTGTTATTATGATAGTAAAATAGCTACAATTAATAAAGGTAGAGCGGATTTTATCTTTTAAATATGTCGTATAGTTAAACTATCAGCCCTAAACAGGAATGTAGATGGAAACAAAAATACTGGGAGACCTAGGGCGCGATGGATGGAATGCATAGGACGGGGACATGAGGATAGTAGGAGTTGAATAAACCACGGCAGGGAATCGAAAAATTGGAAGGAAAAGACATATTGCGGTAAGAAGAATGATGCTTATGATTACTAGTGGAGCAACAATAGTTTGCAGCTGTAGGCCGATACTGGCGACGTAATGTAGTGTAGTGGTTCGTGGTAAGTGTAGGTTCTCTACTCATATTATACAGAGAACGCTCTCCCAGCTAAGGCGGGAGCTTTTTTTTTTAACACAATTAAGTAGGCAAAAAGGCATATGGCCCACCTGATCGTAAGTGGTCACCGTAGCCCATGAACGCCCGGAACACCAGGGGCATCACGTGCTTTTTGCCGACCCTTGAGAAATCCTTTAACGCCCTTTTTGAAAGACCCCATGTTGTAATCTCTTGGGAAAACCGTGTTGGGGAGCTGCTCATTCCACAGTCTCCGCGTACGTGGGAGAAAGTTTCTAGTAAAGCGCACCGTACGCGATCCTTTGAATTCTAATGAATGCGGATGAATCCCCTGTCGATGGCGAGAGATGCGATGGTAGAAGGTGGGTGTTGGCATCATCTCAAATAGTTCCTCGGAGCACAACCCATTATACAGGCGGTAGAAAACACATAGAGACGCGAAGTCACGTCTTAGGCTCAGTGGCTAAAGCTAAAACATAATCTTGTATTTTTCACCTCTGTAATAAGCACTCCCAGCGTAAATTGAACATAACGTGGCGAGGGATACCTGTGAAGCATTGTCCAAATTCGCGATACCTTGGCATAATACTGGACCGCTCTCTTACTTATAAAACACATTGCATTGCCACATAATAAAAAGTTAACACGCGTAACAACTCGCTTGGCCGTCTAACAAGAACAGTGGGGGCTGCCCCCACGTCCTTCGAACCAGTGGTCTTTTCGGCTGGTGAATTTGCGTGTTCAATGTGACATCGATCTGCCCACGCAAAAGATGTTGACGTGGCCCTAAACGAGACATGTAGGCTGATAACTGGCTAAGGCCCACACCGCTAAATAGCCTTTACCCTCTCGCAGGTATTGCTACGCAGGCAGTACGCCGAGACGTCCTGTAGCGCTGAAAAGTGTAAGCACGAGACGGATTAGCGACACCCACTCTACTAGCATAACCTTCCAAGAGCGCGTCTGAAAAGCCGTAAACAAATACATAGGTGATAAAGTCGGCCTAAAGTCCAAATCTAAAAACGATTTAATCGCCATAGATTATAAATTAAGACAACAATTTATCTATCAAGTGCAGTTAAAAACGAGCTGCATTTTGCCCGATGATATAACCGTACGATACGGTAATCGGAGGTCGCGGCCTGGTATAAAGGTACTTAACCAGATTATTCGGGTTATCTTTGGAGGATATTTGTGCATATACGCATGAGAGTTAGAACCGATGCACTTGTGATTTTGACCCTGCACACCTTGGTGTCAGTGTTTTGAAACCGCTTTTGACGACCATCTCGGCCGCCCCCGGCTTGACACGCCTTCCGAACAATTGAAACTATCTTTTTTAAGATTCAAGCCTCTTTTACCATTTCCTGTTTAGCCACCGCGAGATTATCGATTGACAGTATTTTTTAGATATCTTTCTCAGAGGATATTGGATCAGGTATTTTTCAGACCAAAAACAACGCTCTTTAACATTGTAGTTTTTTTTGGCTTAATACCATTTGAGCGGAATCGTATTGGCTGTAAAATGTATTATCATCATAAATTTAATAGTTAGGCTCTTGTCGATGGATTCCATCAGTAAACCTAGCGCCGGCGCCAGGCGGCATTTCAAGATATACATAACATATGGTATGTTTTGTCTCCTCTGCTTTGTCTAAGTCGACTTCCCATACAACTAATAATATTGGTGCATGTTTGCTTAGGTAAACACACATTTACTAGCTGTGCCCCGGATAATTCATTCATTCATATAGAATGGGTTATATAGTCAATCGAGTCTTTATACCCTGGCGTCAAGAGTTTTTTCGAAACCGCCTTTTCGGTTCCTTTAACACTTTTTAACATTGATTATGTTTGATTTTATTTATTATCATACATAATTAGGTTATTCAAGTCTGCAATGTCCTAACCAAACTGGTAAAAAACTAAACAGAGTATGCTTCCCGTGAGTATCGACACCTGTATTGCTAGAATCACAATTGTAGCGAGGGATTCCCAAATATACTACTGAGCGAAAAGAGTGATTAAAACACATACAAGACATCAAAAAGTCTTTCCTATTTAAAGGTTCCGGCGGGGAACCCTAGACTTCCAGGTCTAAGGCAAACACCTTAACGACTGGTCCACGGAGGCAGTTATATGTACGGATGTGTGATTAGACCATCACATGCATGAATTTTTATATTGTGTAATATGGATCACAACCCCGGGCGAAACCTCCATAGGAAGTACAATCAGAATCATATATTTGCAGAATAATATCACGGGTACTCCTAATGTCTCCCCTTCTCAAGAGAACGGATGGGTGTCTATTATAAATATATCTACTACTATTACCAAAAAATTAATTGATAACCGATGGAGACAGTATACTTTGTTAAATAAAACTATTCTAATACGGTTTGTGTCGCGTTTATTACTCATTTATAAGTAATAATAATAATAAATTAATATTAACACATTGATTGCTAATGGATTTTCTTTTGTTTTGCCGGGTCATCGGCGATCAATGTGTTGAAATAGTTTAATTTAATGTGTAACAATCGCGAAAACATAAGAAATCATTCAGTATACTTTGTATTTATTGTTAGATAACAAAGATGATAATATAGTGATTAAATCTCTTTGTTGCACCATAGGAAATACAGAGACATAAAATATTAATGATTTCTTATGTTTTCGCGATTGTTATTCATTAAATTAAAGTATTTTAAAGCCTGCCTGCGACCATGAACGCTATAAAGTGTTTAAAACCGTATTAAAATAGTTTAATTTAACATAAAATATTGTTTGTGACAAGATGTACAATGAAATAAATGATGTCATAGGCTATGAACTCTGACATCCGGGCGTACAAAAAGGTAAAATACTAAACGACGAATTTACTACATATCAGAAAAGCATATCATATAATTATCATTTATAGCAAAATATCATATGGTTCCGAATAACTCTGACACCGTGGTGGACAGGGTCGATTGACCATGTAACCCACTCGATATGAATGAATGAACTACATCAAAGACTTGTTAAAAAAAACAACTCTTTTATCGAGAATATTATCAAAATTACTACTACCAAGGAAAAATAAAGATAATTAATAAGAAACATTAAATTATAAAGTGATTCTTGGAGAGACTTGTTAGAACGGAAATATCTCAAATAATACTACATAGTTTTTTGTGCATTCAAGATGCTATTTTTACATATGAAAAATTCACAAAAAACCTAATTACCACATCAGTCGTAAAATTTTAACGCAAAAAGCATACACGTGTATTGCACTTTAGTTGTCATGCAAGTACATGCAACTAAGAAAACCGGTCGAGGCTAGACAGAAGACTAATAATAGTTTTATTTAGCAAAATTGCGGATGCACTAAATATTTTGTTGAATCAAGGACTTCGATAATAACGTCTGTCGTTGCCGGTTTACATTTGCAAGACCTTTCACAAAGTAAAGCACCATTTGCTAACACCTTTCAAGTCTACCTGCGACCACTAACGCTGTTAAGTGTTCGGCAAAGTTAAATTTGGGAAGACCAAAATTCCGCTACTGACAAGGCATTGTCAGTGGCTTCGTAAAGGTCCCTGAGAGTGCAGGTGACCGGGCACTCAGGGCAATAAAAGATACGTTAACGTTAGGTGAAATGTAATCAATTAGTAGGTAATGAAACTGTTGCAGAATAAGGGGTCTTACAATACGAGTGTAAGTTAAATAAACGAGCCGTAGGCAAGTTTTTTTATAGCATTGCACGAGTATTGTAAGACCTAATTATGTGCGGTGTAAAATTTTCGTCAACATCGCTACATTACAACATGTAATATTTCATATGTATGATTAGGTGACAAATTATGATTATGTTCTAATAAATGTTCCGCAAAATGAGACCTCTCTGGGTGTTTATTTTTAAATGCGTTTAAATGTTCGTTATAACGAGTTTTGAAATTACGACCAGTCTGACCAATGTATATATGTTGACAATCATAATTTGTCACCTAATCATACATATGAAATATTACATGTTGAAGAGAAAGGGTTAAAGCTTAACATTTTGGAGCAGTTAGAAATAAATAAACATAAAAATTTAAAAATTCCCTTAATTAATAAACAAACTGATTTAAATAATTCTCCATTACTTAACATGTTTCATAATCCCACCTCTTAGTGGTGGGGGTAGTAGTATAATAGGAAGGGTACGATGGTTTTGTGTCATTCGTCGTTTATACGTCGGACTATTAACAGCTTGGTCTAGTGCCTGAAGATGCCTCGCGTAGAGGCGAAACACGTGTTGCATGTGCAAGCTAGTGGTGGCGGGCATGTTGGGACTAATAGTAGTGGGTGGGTGCCGGCCGGCAATAGTTTGCATGAACTAACTGGTGGCGGAAGCACGCAAAATAATTTATTAAGTGCTTGTAACTTTAACTTCCGCAAAGTAACGCCTGAATCGGTTAAATATATAATGACTGACATTCAAGTTGCGTATAATTTTTTTTTATCTTTACATTTTAGTATGAGATTAGATTAAAGTAATTTTAACGCGATAAAAACCGTATTAAAATAGTTTAACTTTATGTGTTACAATCGCTAAAACAAGACATCGTTTATCCATCATTTTAGTTTTATGGCGATGTTTTTCACATATTTTTCGACCACTTTGTAATTGACCACTTTGACTGAATTACTACTGAATCCACACTTTAAATTTTTTGTTTTTTTTCTGACTGACTAACGATTCGAAAACAAGAATTACTGAATATGTTTAGTCAATTAGACATTTTTAAACGATACCTTAATTAGACAAAATCGTCCTCCGTCCATATTTGTAAAATGTCGATTCGGCCTTTTCTACAAACTGTAAGACATAAGGTAACAACCCTATTTTTTACAGTTTCGTTCAGTTTTAGTATCATTCGCGCAATAAAGATGAATCTAAACGACACATCATGCGTTCAGGTGCCTTCCGCCTGCTAAATTATACACAAAACAAAGAAAGGTAATTATCAGCCCTGAGTGCGGCTAATCGTCGTTACTTAAACACTACTTAAGTTATTCTTAAATTTTTCAAGCTCAAATAAAAATTTCTCCATCAGAGAATTTTTAATTCTGTACTACTGTAATCTATTTCTTAGCTAATCTATATAAAAAAAAATTGTTTGAAGAATTAATGACTCCAAATGCGGCTGTATATACTTAAGAAGTCTCTACCGTTTACTAAACTAATTCTACTAATATACAGAACTATTACTAATTGTGTGTCTTTACATTACCGTTCATGAGGCAGTCTACTGACGACGATCGCGTTTTTACTAAGATGGTAAGCTTACGGATCCCCAAAAATGCAATTACACTTATTGTATTACGAGATAGAGGAACCGATCATTATTCCAATTAGATATCCACGTGCTGTTGAATCCGAACATCGACCTGTAGTGCAATTTTTTAAATCCATGACTCACCGGCGAGTCAAGTGATGAATGATTTTCGTTCGACATCAACGTCGAGTCACCTGTTTTCCAGGGTCGCTATCAGCAGTGATATTTTTAAAAAGCCTGACTTACCCAAAATCCGTATCCACATATGAGTCACACATTTCAAAAATACTGCTTCGGATACCTGTCTTACACGTGTAACCTTTACTAACAGTGTCAAAAGCATAACGTTAACGACCTTAAGGTTATGGACAGGTCGACACGCGCAAGATCTTTTATAATAATATTTTATAGCGCTTTATTCCGTGGTTGTGGTCATTATGGCAGAAGGTGACTAAAAGGCTGATGATTTGATTATTATGATTGGTAATGTTGCTGGAAAGAAACGGGTAGAAGGAAGAAAGATATCACTTAGTTATTAATAGGAAGACCCACTACTTATAAATAAAATATTCTCGCAAATAGAATGCTGTCATTATCATCATCATTTCGTGTAGGTTACATTGTCAATAGACCATGTACACACTGGTGTCAGAGTTGTCCGCCTCTCGGCCTATGACGTGGTTTCTTTGACGACCGCCATAGAATGATGTCGATTGGCGGAAGAGTTACGAAGTTGTATTTGTGTGAGTGAAAATCGAAGCGGAATAAAAAAGGTAAGAACGAAAAGAAAATAATTTATTTTAGAAACACACAAAAAGTAAAAAAGAAACATAAAAGTAAAAAAGAAACATAAAAGAAAAAAAGCATTAGAAAAAAGGATGTATGTTCCCAAAAAAGGTCCAGCATATTGCCATCCGATGAGATTGACAGCGCTGATCTTCCGTTAGGACCTCGGTTGACGACACGGCCCGTAGGAAGCGAACCCGAATTGGACGATAAACTGTTACCGTGGTCCAGTGGTTAAGGCGTTAGCCTTTGACCCGCTGGGTCGAGAGATCGTGGTTTCGATTCCCACGAGAAGCATACTTTGTTCAGGACATTTCACGCTTGATTCACCAGATTGTCTGATAATAATGATGATTCCGTGCTCCGGAAGGCACGCTAAGCCGTTGGTCCCGGCCACTCCCGGCTACCATTTGGTTGGTGGTCGTTAAAGGAACCAAGTCAGGGGCTTAGAGGCGGTTATTAAAAATTTCTGACACCAGGGTGTACATGGTCGAATGACCATGTAACCCACTCGACATTAATAATTTGTGTTACCTTGGCCTCTAAATTCCCTTTTTAAAATGAATATTGTATTGTTTTGGCAACAACGTCGGCGATGTGTCTGCTATCAGCCTGTTGTCGAGTCAACGATAGCGACGGGTGGCACGACACGATAGGATTCAGTGATCCGGAATCTGCTTCCTATCTGACCCGAGATGAAACAAGATCTTTAACTAGCAACCCGATATTTTTAATTTCCAAAAGTGTAAAGAAATAATTTGGCAGTCGTATTTCGTTTGTGGTATTGTACGAACCGTTGACTTATGTCGATACATCTCTTCAGTAGTTGAGTCAGATTTTTGCGATATGTTATAGACTATATATCTACACTAATATTATAAAGAGGAAAGATTTGTATTTTTGTGTGTATGTTTGTAATGAATAAACTCAAAAACTACTGTGCAGATTTCAAAAATTCTTTCACCATTGGAAAGCTACATTCACCCTGAGTAACATAGGCTATATACCGCAGGCGGAGCGGGAAACAGCTAGTAATATTATAAATGCGAAAGTCTGTCTGTTACGCTTTCACGGCCAAACCGCTGAACGGATTTTGATGAAATTAGGTATGAATATAATTAGGTAAAGAAATTAGGTATAGAAGACCCGGGGTCAAACATAGGCTACTTACGCAGACGGAGCTGCGGGAAACAGCTAGTGGACTATATATCTCTATATAGAGATAAGTAAGTACACATGACGAGCGTGAGAGACCGCGTAAGTAAGTTTTTTGACGAATTCAAGCAAGAAAGTTTATTCGTTTTACTAATTCTGTTTCAAAAATAGAATAGGCCTTTGAAAAGACATCAACGAGTCATCATAACAGGAGAATTTTTATAAATAGTAACATTTTAAAAATGATTTAGTAAGTTTTTTGTTTATCAAAATAATTATTTAATCATCGTGTACATTATTGTGAGATCTTCCAAATGAACCTCAAAACAAAAATTAGGAAACTACCCTATTGTAGAAATCTGAAATTGATATGAATATTTAGGTTACAAGTTTTCACATTTTTATTTTTATTACATGCGTCGGATTGTTGTTTATAATTTAAATTTCGATAAGATCATCTCTGTTATCAGTTTCAAAGCTACTTTTGCTATAAAATTATTGTATTAAGATGATAACAATCGTTATCTTTCCATCATAGACGTAATAGTGCCCTACACGAGGCAGCCAGTACAAACTCATGTACACGAGTCGTAAGATAATGTCATTGTTATTTCTGTTCAAATTTGTTTTCAAAATAGGATTTATTTATTTCAACTTTATTACACAAATACGATTGTAAATCACAATACGTGGACATTAATGCTAAAAGCATTATCTAACAGTCAACTATGTGCAAATATAAAATTCCTGTTGGTCTGGTTTCCTTGTTGAAAGGTATACGGAGGTCAGACGGTAGTCACAATCTTAACAAAAGTACAGGATCAATTGACGGCATAACCCTCACGATATGAAAGGATCAAAAAATTGGAGGCCAAATAATCTCTCCATGTCGTTACATTAAACAAAAATTAAATATGAGGCACAATTTAGTACGTGCTACTATGTATTAAATTATAATTTTCCATAACATGCGCGGAAATATTGTCATTACTTTTGAATAAAGAACACGCGAAGTAACATATTTACGTAGACTGAAAATCAAATTCACTTCCCGGCGCGTTCTTTGAATTTGGAACGAAGAGCGCGCCGGCAATGTTGTATGAAACGGTATGAAACGGTGTGCTGTTTGAATTTAGAACTCTTTTATCTATCGTACACATTGCGTTCTCGTGGCTGTATAGCCACAGATGCGTTTACCTTTCGGCGCAAACTGTAAAATAAATTAAATTTATTATGTAAAAGGCCCTTTTTTATTTCCTTGCATTTTTTTAAGAAAAGCACTATTATATGCCTCGGCCGAAATGGCAATTGCCTGTCTCGTATCATTAAACTCGTACTCGACCTGCAATTGCCTATTTCGCTGCCTTTGCAATAATGTACTATTACGACCTTTCTCACATACTTCAGTTTTGATAAAATATTTGCAACGTAGCAAGGCACGTCCGACAGTATGTATTGATGGTATGTTAGTAAACACAGTTTGGCAAATAAATATTTGAATTTGAATAAATAGTTTCTACTTTTTGAATATTCTAACAATGAGATCATAATAAAAGAGAAATAGATGAATCAACATTATTGTTTTGCAACACAAATTTTAATAAAGCAGTCGTTAGTGACAGGATTAAGATTTTGTACCAAAGGAAAATGCCTCAACCTTTAAGCCCGGATTAAACAGATTTCGATGCCACACACAAATCCCAAAATCAAAATTGACAAGTCTCGTGGGCTTTATGGGTGTTTTGAGAAAGGAACGTCATCCGTGGCAGTCTCAATGCTTCTTGGAAAGAACTGAATTGAATGTTCCGCGGGTCATTCGAACGTCAAAAACCAAAACAGTAGTCCGCTAAGGACGCTTTACAGATGTGCCGCAAAACTTGACGCGGTCGCTACGTTTGACATGACATATCTCATGGACATTCATTTATATCAAATCAAATTATTTATTTGCCAAAATACAGTACAGGAAGTTCTTTAAAACAGTTATGTCGCTCAATGTATTTAACCTCATATTAAGGCATGCAAATGTCAACTAAATACCTAAGACTAACAATTGATTCATGAGTTCAACAATTATCAAATATACTCTAAGTCCAAGTACTAATAAAATTAAAACTAATACATTGAATGATTGATGAAAATAAGCTAGTACCTACTTAGGCATTACTTTTGTGCAATTTACAATAGTCAATATATTCATTAAATTAAACTATTTTAATACGGTTTTATCGGGTTTATTACTTATTTATTTACACCTGACGTTTCAAACACTTTACAGCGTTCATGGTCGCAGGCAGACTAAGTTAACATTTGTCTTTGATGTAATAAGATTACAAAACTACCGCCTAAAATTTTTATTGGGAACTATTCCGATTCACGCAGTATTGGCTCACAGTATCTAAGGGTCTTGCAGTCTGCTTCCGAGTTTGCGATTTTATTAAGTTAATGACTGGGTCCCAAGCTGGCGGTACCTGCCATCCATCCTCTCTATTGAAATTAGGATGTTTTTTAATTTCAATAGCTTCACGTAACATCCTTGAAATGAATCTGTTTTCCTTTGCAAGGACTTGAGGATTATCAAAACGCATATAGTGGTTGGGTTTGTCTAGAGCATGTAGTCAATATATTATTGTACGGAGTAAAAACAATGTTTCTGTCATGCCTTTTAACATTTTTAAATAATCTGGTAGATAATTAAATAATGCTATGCACATCTACACTAATATTATAAAGAGGAAAGATTTGTATTTTTGTGTGTATGTTTGTAATGAATAAACTCAAAAACGACTGTGCTGATTTCAAACATTATTTCACCATTGGAAAGCTACATTCACCCTGAGTAACATAGGCTATATACCGCAGGTGGAGCTGCGGGAAACAGCTAGTACTATATACGTTTCTTTTGTAAATATCGAGTGGGTGAGTGAGTTTACCCTGGTGTCAGAGTTATCTCACGGTAGAATCACTTGACGTCCTCACGCCTTTAGAGATTATGTCAAATGCGAGATTTGTCGAAAACAAAACAATAGCGGACGACGGTTTTCTGTAATTAGCCGCCATGTTTTTATCTCGAATTCGACTTATCTCTAAAGGCGCGAGAATCGGCCCCCTGAAGCTTTAAGGTTTCGCGTCGACGACGTACACGCGTTATCGTCTTGCAGCTTGCGGTGGTATATTTACAGTGGCATGCGTCCGCGACGGTCAGTAGCCAGTAGCGCACCAAGCGAGCCCATCTTCAGCCATGTATTTAGTGTTCGCCATTTGCGTCTCCGTCGGTGAGTAAAATATTAAGAGTGCTCGTAAATGATGGAAAGTGTATGTTTTGTGAATTGTGAGTTCTTCAAAGAATTGGTGTTGTTGAAGTAGGAAAAAATATTTATGTTAATTTGATACCGTTTGTAAACTATGTGCGTGTGTTAAAACATAAATTCTGGGGAGCGATTCTGCGATTATTTAGAAATAAAGTCGAATTTGAGCTTTTTCTAAATAAAATGACTGACGTATATGGTTTTCTGTACTCAGTTGCCGTTTTTTTTTGTCAATTCTCGAATTGGACAGTCACGACAAATTATTTAAACCATGTAAAAGTTATTGACGATTACATTCTCATTTATGATAAGGTCCCGGTAAAACGGTATGATAGGCCACGTATATTATAGTGATCTCGTAGTATCTGAGGCAAATTTTGCGCGGTTGGTACAGAATCAGGAGCGCCCTCGAGAGAGGCATAATTTAGTTGATACATACCGATATGTGTAAGCGGAGTTAAAAACCAAGAAGGGTAAAAAGAGAAGAGAAGACAGAGGAGAGCGGCTTCGTCAATGTGCCGTGAGCCCTTAAAAAGAGGGTAAAAAGAAGTGGCTCATCACAGAGATAAAGACAGATATACACTTTATTGTACCCATCACAAAAGTGAAAATAAGTACATGTAAACAATTGTATACAAAGGCGGGCTTATAATACATTAAAGAACTTGTAGGCAAAACAAGTGCGAAGTACAGAGCACTGTCCCGAGATTCGGTTTGTATATCTGCAAGATTGGTAGAGCCATGTGAGGGACCATAATATATAAAAATAAACAAAATATCTTACAAAGTCAAGTATTCAGTATTGTCTTAGCAACATACGTTTAGAACACTAATATAGCTAACACATAAAATTACATTTTATATTTACACGTTAAATTATAGTCTTGTAGTCAATTCTCTGACGGGTTAAACTAATAGACGGAAATATTTAAAAACTGTAAATCCTTAGTTGGATACACATTACTCTTTATTGTAAAACTAGCTGTTTCCCGCAGCTCCGCCTGCGTCAAAAAGTAGCCTATGTTTGACCAACTATATTCATACCAAATTTAATCAAAATCCGTTCAGTGGTTTGGTCGTGAAAGCATAACAGACAGACAGACTTTCGCATTTATAATATTAGTATAGATTTACAAAAAATACACATGTTCACGCAAATTCAAATAATCTGTACAAATGCGAACTCTCGCTATTGCAATTTCTTCCAGTGAATCTTAGGACGGACAGAGAAACATAGAAACATGTATTTATTTACACGGTTTTTTAGTTATTGGTGCAATAAAGAGTTTTTATTATTATTATTAATATACATTTTAGAGTCTGAGATTGCGCTGGTTTTTAATACCATTTACGGGCGTTAATCTAGTGGCATTTTTTTAAAATTTTTAGTCTCCTGTATTTGACTGACCATTATCGTCAATTGGGATTTATTATTATTATTATAGAAACAAAAATACAAAGGCTATACCTACATCCTTCTCGTACTGTCGCAGCTATGTGTATGCGTAATTTCAGGAAGATTGTTTCAGTAGGTAGGTAGTTATCTTAGAGTTTAAAAAAAACAAATATACAAAACAAAGTCACTTTTGCAATATTAGTCAAACTTATGATTATGAGAATTTCACGTACTGAATTTAAAATCTGTAATTTTCATAAAAAAATTTCAAGACATTCTAGTTTTAAGTTTCCAATGTATGTAACAGTGTATCCATGAAATGAATAAATAATTTAGGCTGTGCCGCCCGTTATTCTGTGGTTTTTGCTATATATTGTGTTTATAATTATATGGTTGACTAGGAGAGAATGCTTTTAGCATTAAGTCCGCCAATTGTACTGTGTAGGGTTTTTACTAGTAATAAAATTTTCAAGTAATAAATAATAAGTATTAATTTTAACAGCATACCAATCTTCTTTCTTCCCTTTGTTTTGGGACGGTCATTCTTGATTTTTTCCGCCAGGACAATTTGTTCTGTGGTGTCGAGTGTTCAGGTAACCCCGTTCCAAATCTATACCAACATGCACATATGATAACATATTAATCAAAGGAACCTTCCTTGAGAAATTATTTCTAATTTCTCAATAATCTACATAGCGTCTAATTATTTCAATAATCATCATCATCATCATTATTTCAATTATGATTATACCTAGTAATTTCCAATCACGAGAATTTCAATACAAAGTATAGATTTTATTCGGCCTTTATTAATATGCAAATGGAATACAATTAACATGGTTAATAAAAGATGAATTTCAAATAAACGGTTAAGCGCCACTTAGGTGGAAATAATTAGTTGCAATTAAAAACGCCAAAATTATTCAATAAGTTCGTGTATATACATCTTCGCTTAATAGAGGGCACTTAAAACATGACTCGTATTATCGAGGACATATATAATAACCTCTTTGATTGTTCAAAACACGATAAGATTATTCGCAAAGCAACAAGCTACGTTAAACAGTCACCATTTACGAGTAAAAGAAAAAGTTTCGTTAAAAGTTTTATGCTACGCTGGGTTTACCTGTAATTAGTTAAATGATTAACATACATACTACATAGCTACGTAAGTTATAATTTAGCTTTAACATTGACTTACTAACAGTGACTTCAAATTAATTAGTGTTTGATAAGGAACCACATTCAATAACCAACAACTAATTAACTATTTCTTCCTTTTCAGATAAGTTTAAAGTAGGTTCAGTTTTTTTTTTAATTCACTTTTTTTAGTTTTAAATGCAATACCTACATTTTTGGGAGTCGGTCAAACGTTCCAGCATCAGCTCATATTCATTCATTCAATTCATATCAAACGGGTTACATTGGCAATCGACCTCATGAATACCCTAGTGTCAGTTTTCCGGACTCTCCTTGTACGAAGTATGCTTCGAATAGGAATCGAACCCACGACCTCCTAAAGGTTTAAAGCAAACGCCGTGACCACTGGACCTAGAAGACAGTATACATTAATACCCAAATCGTAGTGAAAATTAAAAGTTTTCTCGATTTTCGCTAAACTCAATTATCATCAGGACCTCATATGATATAAAAGAATCTCAGTAATAAAGTGAAGATGTAAAGCATTATCTTTCTACTCCTTACTTTTAAAGAGTTTATACTTTTCATCATCAGCTCATCAACATAATATGGTGACTACTGGACGCAAACACTTGACTAGCATCAGAATATATACGAAAAATGTGACGCGTGCCTAATATTTTAGGTTTACCCTCGGTTTACCTGGTATCTCATCATCAGATCTTACTTGGTGACAATGGGACCACCTCGGGATGCACTTTCGTATAAAAAAGTAATTATAAAAATCTGTCCACAATTGGCGGAGTAATTGGCGAACATCTGTAACGCGAGCCTAAAAAATTTTTGATTTGACTTCGATTCTCCTGGGATTCCATCATCAGATCCTAACTTGGTGACAATGGGACAAGCTCGGGAGTATGCCCTTTTGAATAAAAAGTATTCGGTGTACATATATAGAAAAAAATACAGACACACGAACAATGAATCTCCTCCTTTTTTCAAGTCGGTTAAAAAGGATGTACAATCTGCATACTTCGTCAAAAAATTTTATCACTCGTAGACGTACACTTCTTCATCATAAATTTCTTTCTTGACACCTACCGCGCACAATCTTTATTATCCTTATTCAATTTTTTGAAAGTAGCCTGGAAGAAAGTGCTATTGCGATAAGGCCGCCTTTTGCGCAAGGTTTTTTTCTTGTAATTGATTGTATTTGACAAAATATCCTTGTTGTGCAGTAAAGAGTTTCGTATTGTACGATAAGGATTAGGCTGTCAGAAAAGCAATTAATATTACATATTATTGGCCTTCTCAAATCCTGAAAGATCTTATAGTATCTGCAGGCTTAGTAATACATAAACAACAACGCAAACAATACGAGAATCAATCGTCACTTTTCAGTTATCTCAACATCGGCATGGCCGGAGACATCCGAGTGCAGCATCCGCGCCAGGACCGAATCGGGATGGGTGTGCGGCACGAGGCGCACCGGCGACTCCGGATTCCTGTACGCCAGCTTCCGAGGAGTGCCGTATGCGAAGCAGCCTTTAGGAGAACTGAGGTTTAAGGTACAGTATCTGCTCAGGTCCATTGGCCACTGGGCTGGTTTATTTTGCTATTGATACAAATATATAAATGCCAGCTATGTCGAGGAGTTCCGTATGCAATGCAGCCTCTGGGATCTCTGAGGTTTAAGGTACAGTGTCTTGTCTGGTCAATAAAAAACATACTTGGCCAATGGGTGGTTTATTTGGTTACCCGACTGCGCCAGAAGGAGGGTTATGTTTTTCAAGAGTATGTATGTATGTATAATTGTTTGGCACGCCCTGTAGCCTGAATGGCTAGATGGATTTTGGCTTGAGAGGTGTCGTTAGATTAGTATTTACCGTGAGAGTGACACTGGGTACATAAAATTAAAAAATGGCGAATCTTTTTGGTTTTTCGATTCCAAATTACACTAGGGAGTCGGTGTTTTAGTTTTTTAAATCACCGTTATTAATACGAATATCTATATGGGAGCTTTTGAGAGGAGCCCATGCAAAGAAATCTGTGGGAGAACTGAGCATTAAATTATAGTGTCTGTTCAAGGCAATAAGACAATACTTGGCTACTGGGGTGGTTTATTTTGCTATTGATACGATAGCCTATATGAGAGCTTTCAAGGAGGTCCTTGTGATAAGCAGCTTTTAAGAGACCTGGGGTTTAAAGTAAAGAGTTTGCTTGGATCAATGTTTACTTGGGTCGACCCAGCTGCTCGCCGAAGGTGTGCTGACGGAGCTACGGAGCCCAGGTTTGGGCGAGGCAAGACCACAAGAAATGGCGACATCTCGTGTCAGAGGCTCTTTTTTCCACTTTAAAATACTTTTTATAAATAAATATATATTACATAGCGAACGTGCATTTGCTTATGTCAAACCTGTCAAACAATAGTCGCGGGCTAAAAGTGACCTCACAAGATTCTGTGTCATGACAAAATCAGACATGCTGTCACTACCGTAGATGCGTTAGCATGCATTGTGTAATTATAATCCTTAACAATGACATTCTAGGAGCTACAACCGGTTGAGCCGTGGTATGGTCTCCTGGACGCGACGAAGGAAGGTCCAATTTGTCCTCAACGTGATGTCCTGTACGGCCGCCTGGTGCGACCCCATGGCATGAGTGAATCCTGTATTCACGCGAATATACACGTTCCTGTCACAGCGGACCTACCTTGGTAATTTTATTTGTATAGTGATATCAATTTGGAGTATTTATAAAAATTGAATATTAACGCATCACGAATTCACGATCCAAAGTGACACCACTTTTATTTTCTGTTTCTAATACACCACAACGTTGATACAAGTACAGAAGGCAATCAAAGAGTTACGCTTACGCTAGCATTTCTAGATTGCCCTTTTGATATCAAAGTAAGGGGAACAACAGTTTAAATAAATAAAAAAAATATTTGAAGACTCGATTTACCTAAAACTTCAATTAATTTATTCACATAGAGAGGGTTACATGGACAATATTTTTCGACCTCTGAAGTGGATGCTTTAATAACCACCAGATGGTAGCCGGGACCAACAGCTTTACATGCCTTCCGTCTCCATGCTTATGCGTTTAGATAATCAGATGATTCAATTCTGCAATGACCTGACCAAACTGGAAACAACTAAACAAAGGGAGCAAATTTTTTCGTCATCCGTGGGAATCGGGCAAACCTCCAGTCTGCAGGAAAAGGCATTAACCACTGGACTAACAGAAGCAGTTACTAAGTTCAACTTCTTAATAGGTACAGCCATGGCAGGCCAGTGCGAGGCTTAGTGCCTCCGTATCAGACAGCCTTGGACGTGGACGATTCTGGGGTCAGTCCGGGGCTCCCAATCGTCGTGTTTATCCACGGAGGAGGCTTCGCATTCGGCTCTGGAGACTCCGATGTATACGGTCCAGAGTACCTCGTCAGTAAGGGAGTCATCGTGATTACTTTTAACTACAGGTTTGATTTTTTAACACAATTTTGTCATGATTCATTCATTTTTATCAAGCGGGTGTATTCTCTGACTATACTTTTCGTGGATACACTGATTACGGTGTTGGCGTCAAAAAGTGTTGGACAACTGATACATAGAGGGGGAAAAATAGGCAAACGCAATAAGAAAATAGGTCAAAGAGAGTCCTTAAAAGATGAAAGCAGATAAATCGTCAATAATAGTGTGTTTACGACGGTTAGTCTACACGTGGAACACGCGACCTTCGCCAGGTCGCAAGCTACCGATACATTTGATATCTCACTCATAATCCATCAATATACAATGATTTGAATAATTAATACAAGTGGAAATAGAGATTGATGTATTTTTTGGGTTCCACCCCCATTTTTTTATATTAATAAAAAAGTGTCGATGTGACGATCGATGGTATTGATCTTTTTATCTGCGGGTCTAAAATCGCCACTTTGCGCGAATCACATTATGATCACAATATGAATGTCATTGCAAATCCTAAAATGGCCAAAATTTGGCAGTTCATAAAATGAATCACGAACAATTCATTTTATGCAATTCTGCTGTTTGACAGTTTTCTATGGAATTTCGTAAAATGGGTCACTTTTACAGAATTGCTTTACTAATAGAAGAATCATAAAAAGTTACTCAGTTCATTTCTCCAAATTTCACAAAAATTTGCTCAATTGTGGAGTGAGAATTCTTTGTGATTTTGATTTTCGGGTAAAATTCGTCAAATTTTAAAACTGTTTCGATTCGTCTGTTCGCGAATTTTTATCAACTTTTGTTGTTTAAATTCGTCAAATACTAATAAGGTTTCGTATTAAATTGCAAAGAGAATTATTATAACCAACGTTTTATTAAATTGTTATTATTTCGTGTAAAGATCTCGGTTTGTCCGAAAAATTTTTAGATCATGCGCTTTAATGAGGTTGGTACAAGGATTAAAGGTAGAAAAGACGTATCTAGCTAGACGTCGCCGTCGCTCGTAGCAGTGCGAATCTAACGACCAAACCGATACGTATAGGGGATTACCATGATATATAAAATTCGTCTAAATGAGACTGAGTGGGCGTGATAGCGCTTTATGGGATGTGATGTAGGGCACACATCCCGCTTACTCACTCGCATTTGTTGGATAGAATTAAGAGATCATGGTAGCCATTTCTTGGTGTGTGTTTCCTTTTCTTTAATTAACTGAACTTTTTTTTTATTAACTGGCCGACACATGGCACTTAACTAATCTTATTTCTGTGATCACATAAAAACAGAGCAACCGGCTTGCCTTTACGAATTAACATCATATCACCATAAAATCATTATTAGTACTAACGATATCACAATAATAAGATAAGGTATCATGTTTGTGTGCCATTTAAGCCTCTTGAATCTTTATATGGCGATGCTAAACGCGGGCTTCACGTGTGTAGCACGCAGGTAACGTCCACATGGTACTTCTATAGAGAAGTACCTAGGTATCGCCTTCCTTAATTATTTACACACCGTTGTGCACTATTTATATAGAATAAAGAGTTGATAGTAAGCCCCGACTAAAGAGGATAAAAAAATAAGCAGAGCCTTAAAAGACTTGTATTCATGGCCGTAAAGCCCATTTTTTTGTTGACAGATGACTGCACTTGATTGACATTGACTAATATGATAGACTTAACTTTATTGCCACTATTATAAATAATTATTCAAGTAGTCTCTATTTTCTTTATTGCGTACGCAATTCCCAATGTACGCACGTTAAATAAACAATAATCTTAATTTCCTGTTTCACCGTACGTTAATAACAAAGAATTATATAAAAAATAATGAATCGGTTTTGTTATTGCTATGGCAATATTAACACGACAAATGATTCACGAAATGATCTGAATTGTTGATGAATTGCGAATGATGCGTGTCCATTTTACAAAAAAAAGAAGAATTGCAGAGGAATTGCTAGAAATTCACGAAATGAATTCGTTTTGATGAATTGCTCGAAGTGGCGATTTTAGACCTACTATTCCTTTCTTTGAACTGCTGACGGCAATCATTCAGCAGCGAATTAATCTATATTATAATATAATTCACAAACATAGGCAAACAAGAATATGACCGCCCGAATAAGATCTTCATTAGAAAGCAATAAATTGGCTTCTATATAATATTATTTTTTTACTATATATATAATTCTATTATACAATATATAAACACAATATATAATGCTACTATATATAATTATATATAATGGATAATAAGACATAATGAGAAGATGTTTTAAAATATTCCGTCCGCAGCAGCACATGGAATTTTTAGATACGGATATCGTTATGCATAAAATAAACTGCACGTTGTGTATCTTATATTTTTATCTTCACCTTCTGCAACTATTATCAATATCACGCTAAATAGGTCACGGATGTTTGGTCAAATCCGTGTTCAATCATTTCGATGTTTGCATTCTGCAATGAGTGTTTGTGAGGTGACAATGTCAGGGATTTTATGAATGCAGATTACTTTCTGAATCCTGTTATGTTAACCATAAATCTCAACATCCCTATTTATAACGTATTCTCATCACGAGTCGCTCATCTGGGTATTCTTTACCATCAAAGAACATTATGATGGGCTTTACTCATTTTGCTGAAATGAGAATTCAGCCAAGGCACAGATTACAGAATATGCTTAACAGATATTCAATCGCCATACATTGAAAAGCGCCAACTTTCCTGGTTACTCCTGGCTACTCTCAATACAAAGTCATTGTTACGTCATCTATCGAAAATAAAAGAAGTTACAAATTAAGATTTATAACTTTTTAAATACAGCACATAATGAACTTGTTATATAATTTTAATAAGTCAGTTCTTTTTTTCGCCAAAATCGAGATCAGTACTTAATTTAATATTTTTCTTTTTGAACTGCCATCTAGCATCAAATAGCGAAACTTTTTTTTTTTATAGGCAATAAGACCCCATGGTCAAGGGAAGAAGGGGCCAGGTGGACCAAGGCAAAGCCACATGAAGCAAATAAAGGATAAATTTAACGACTAAGTAACTAGTTACTTGCTTCTAATCGACAAAAGTGCAACGAACTGCACCGACAAGAGTTCTCCAGCTCTTAAATTTATTATGATGATAACTTAGTCCTAATCAGCTCATGCAGAGCATATGCTTCGATCTGATAATATATGATCTTGTTTTTCAGACTGAACGTGTTGGGTTTCCTGTCTCTAAATTCGACGAGCATCCCTGGCAATAATGGTTTGCGTGACATGGTGACACTTCTTCGCTGGGTGCGGAGGAATGCGAGGGCTTTTGGGGGGGACCCGTATGACGTCACTTTGGCAGGGCAGAGCGCTGGGGCCAGTAGCGCCCATCTGCTTTCATTATCGCTAGCTGCCCAAAGACTCTTTAAGAGGTAAGTTGAAGCAGATCATCTGTTCTTTTTGGCGGGGTCCCGTATGACTTCACTCTAGCTGAACAGAGCGTCAAAGCCGTTACAGAAAGAATTTTTATAAGGTAAAATTTTAACTAAATTTAATATGAATACTTAAGTTAACACAGAAAGCTCTAGCTATAGACATTGGAACACTTTGGATTTTTGCGGTATGTCAATAGGTTGGTAATGAAAGCTAATAACGAACAAGTGTGATAAATGTTAGACAGGTGGCTAGTCATATGAAATTGCCAAATTGTAACTTAGGCAGGACGAAAGGGACAATGGAACAGTTTATCCCTAAAAAATGAGAGTCTAGGTATTTTTAACTATTAATTTTATCTTTAAAATAACATTTCGTTTCCAGGGTATGGCTGATGAGCGGAGTAGGCCTCCCGATTTACTTCCCCGTCACGCCAACATTCTCCCAGTTCGCCGCGGCTACCTTCCTAACGGCTATGAACATCAACTCCACGGACCCTGACTTCATTTACCAGCAGCTCATTGAAGCACCCATCGAGAAGATAATGGAAGTCAACAGTTATATGTTGGATCTGTTCGGAGTGACCACTTTTACACCAGTCGTCGAATCATCTCATCCAGGTATTTATAGTCTTATGAGTTATAGTATATTGTGAAGATATTCTGATATTAAAGCTATTGAAAGCTAGTTCTTAGACTAAGAGAGATCAAAGATTTTAATGCAAAATAGATAAATAGCCAACGTGATGTGTTAAATCAATGTATTTTTTAATTTTTCAGGTGTAACCACAATTATAGATGAAGATCCAGAGGTTCTAGTGTCTAATGGCCGAGGGAAACATATTCCTTTAGTAGTTGGTTTCACTGACGTGGAATGCGAAACATTCAGACGACGGTTCGAGGAAGTCGACATAATAACGCGGATTAAAGCTAATCCACTACTAGTTGTGGCTCCGCAACTGATTTACACTACGCCACCAACAGTTCTACCAGGACTTGCGAACGAAATCCAAGCAAAATATTTCAACGGCACTGCAGACCTGGATAATTTTGTGAAACTATGTACGGATCAGTACTTCAAATACCCAGTCATAAGATTAGCAAGTTTGAGAAGCAAAACCGGTGGCGCTCCCGTCTATCTGTATGAATTCTCTTATGATAACGCGAAAAATGTTTTGAAAGAAGGTTGGAAGATTGACTATACCGGTGCAGCACATATTGAGGATATGACCTATGTTATGAAAGTAAATTCTGTCATTGGCAACGAAAGTCTGCACCATTCTAATAAAGATGAACACAATATGAAGGATTGGATGACCACGCTGTTTACAAACTTTATGCGAACTAGGTAAATATTTATATATTATTGTATCAGTTACTAAGACTATCCAGCATCACCTAGGATGTGCATCAAGTACATTGGGATCTCAATAGGAGTTGTGTCCAAAATATGGAAAATTACACATTGTCAGGTTTAGTTTTCCATATTATATTAAATCAGCTTTACGTAGTTGCTGATTCAAATGCATGCATTATTTGCCTTAGATTTTTTACGTTCATATTCATAAAAGGGAAGAGAGAACCTATACATAGCCATGCTTGAGGATGTTTGTCTAATAAAACGTTTACTTTTACAGCAACCCAAACCACAATGACAACGACACAACTGGCTATTGGCTGCCGGTGAACAAACACCAAATTCTATACCAGGTGATCGCAACTCCATACGAAAGATACAGCAGCGTACTGACAGAAAAGCTTACAGATATAAAGTACTTCTTCGACAGCATCCTTGAAAGGGTCACGCGATAAAGAAAAATAAAGTGTTCAAGGAAATGATTATAATGAGAAAGTGATGTTATGTGTACCTTAGGATCTGAAATGATCTATGAATGCTTACCAATTTTTCACTGTAAGGTAGTAAAGTAATCACATAATACACAATCACATTAACACTTTCACGGACAGTCAAGAAAATAACAATGTCACTCAATTGTTATCTACGTCGAGAGACGTTACTGTCCGCGAAAGTGTTAAACTTACCAATGCTATATGCTCATGATGCTAATAATTAGATCGCAAGCAATTTTGCCGATACTTTTTGTATTTGGACGATGTCTTGACGAGATCAAAACTTAACAACAGTAGCATTTAACCAATAATATACACTTTTGTAAAGGTTTTATCGCACGTGTGTTTAGCAGGATTTCATTAGGATACTGTGGCGGTGTAGAGATCTCGAGTTTTAACTGACACGTTTTCATTAGCTAATTGGATTTGCTGCGAGCATATTACCAAGTTCGTAATATTGTTGGGCGGTATGTTCGCTAATCCACTAATAGATTAATGGATTCAGGAGATGGTTAATTCCTGGAATGTATTTATAAATTGCGTTGGTGTTGGATGGTTGCAGCTCGTTAAAGTGCTTAAATTTAAATACTCTATATAAATGTCAGTAATATTGAAACTTTCTAGTGAAAAAAGGCGCGATTCTTTCGTCGAAAACAGTTTTTTGATCATGGGACATTGAATTTTGATTAAAAAATCAGAATGTCCCGTCAAAATTGGGACGTCTGGCAACGCTGGTAACAACATAGGGGGAATGTTACAGCATCATCGCAATTATGACATTATACGAGTTAAAAAGCATTATGCGATAAAATCTAGTGTTCTATTAATATCGGTGATGGTAAAATTGTTTTTAGTTTAGGTTAGAAAATCGTATATGATCTCTCTTTATATTTTACATTATGAACAATGACGAATTTATGTATTTAAGACATAAGTATTTTTAATTAGATTAATATGTGTAGAAAAAAATAAGCCGGTTTTTCGGTTAGTTTAGTCCAATGCGAGTTGGATTATGGGCAGCTAGGAGTATAAAAACTTCAAAGAAAATGAGTTATAATTTATTATGGCGAAACCTCACATGGCGTATTTGCCCATTACAAAGCAGTGCTGATTCGGCAGTCAATATACTATGGGAAAATTCGTAGATTCACAATAAGAAAAGTTATTTGATGAGCGAAAAACCAAGCTTAATAAGCTCAATTAGAATATAATGCAAATCGTATTAAATGCCTTTGTAAAATGTAATTTATATATTTAGTTATATATAGTATTACATATTTAATATCGGTTTTATAAATTAATATGTAAAGTTAGTAACTGATATACGATGTAAAACAGGGTTAACCATTGTTGTATAAACGTTGTGCGTTGTTCCTTTGTGCTCATGTTGTGATTGAGGAAATGTGTTAACTGTGTTGAAAGTTGAAACTGACTGAATAAATTATTTGGATGTGCAGTTTTATTATATTTTATGCTATTTATAAAGAGATTTCTCAGAGAGACCGAGTAGTGAGATGCGACTACTACTTCAAAAATAAAGCTCTTGTATTTTTAAAAAGTATGTCTGACCCAAAATAGGTGAGTCGAATAAAAATAGTTTATGCGAAAGTCTTCACCCGAATTCTTAAACATAACCTTAAAGACGTCCTTTACTCAAAGGACGTCCTCGAACTTTCCTTGAAAACGATGTTCTTAGTTGGTTAATTGAGCAAACATCAATGAGGAACGACACAGGTTATAATAAACAAAGTAAGTAGATAACTAGGCAAAAAGTGACAAAAAACTGATCTATAACCACTTTCGAGGCCGCCTCAAGGTACCTCTCGACCAACCTTATATTTGACAGTTCGATACTCACCTCCAATGAGAAAACTCCTTATGTCAAGGAAGCTAGTGACGACTAATCATACCAATGAGGTGGAGTAAGATTGAGTCGAGTTTAAGTGAAGGTTTAAGAATATGGGTGTTACTCTTCATAAATAGGGCTCCTGCTCATTTTTTTTAAGCATAAGTAAAACAAAATGCAGTTTAATTTACATAAAATTGTTTTTTCTAACGTAATCTTAAATAAATAATCATAAATTAATCACTTTTTCTGCACCACCGATTGGTTGACTGGTAGAAAAAGCCTACGGCTTTAAGTCCGCCATTTACATGTCATGTAATAAAGTTAAATAAATAAAAATAAAATCCTTGACTTGCAAAATATATGTGAAAATTCCATTACAATTCCTTGCCATCAAAACTATTTTCTCTTTACTATGAAGGTTCATGGAAAATTTGCACATTTTAAGAATTAGTCGATTTTAGATGGCGTAGTACTTTACTTAGTAGTTAGAGGGGAGGCTTTAGCCCGTGGGACACTTATAGCTAAAAAAATGACTTAGTACTTTTCAGAATTGGTAATTATTCGACTAAAACGTCTAACAGTTGTTAATCAGAGTCGTTTAATGACTATACAATCAACTTATTCAAACTCAAATAAAAAATTCTCTGTTAACAGCCTGGCCACAGATGTATTCGCCAAGGCGAATTTCTCCGCGATGCCACGTAACGATTAGTACACTGAAACAAATGCAATTGTACGTATTTCTTTTAGTCGCCGGTGGCATCGCGGCGAAATTCGCCGTAGCGAATTGCTCCATGGCCATGCTATTAGAGGGAGTGTTTTAAAATGTATACTCGTTAGTGTAGATTTAAAACATTCTGTCTTTAAAGGATTTTTTTACCGGTTTATACTCCTATATCGTCACATCCACAAATAGTAAATTTTGGTTGCCAGGTTGATACGCACAGATGGTCATGCATACTATGTCATACACGCACGTTGTAACAATGTAAGAGATGTGATAATTGAATATTCTGCTAAAAGCGTTGGACACGTCAAACATTGTGCAAAATTGAGTAGGGTTTGCTGATAAATCTGTCATTGGTGTAAAAAAACACAAATAAAAAAAAAAACTTCAACAAGTATAGAAGATGAAACATCCACAAAGTGCCACTTCCACCCAGATTTGGCTGTTGGTCACAGCGTCAGTGTTAACAACATCTGCCAGCTTGGTAATAAGTACGGCCCAAGGTGTGTTGAGAGGTATCAACCATGAGGGCTATGTGTCGTATTCAGGCATTCCTTACGCGACCATCAGTTCGTCAGTATCAAGGTTTAAGGTACGTGATTATCCAAAACCAGAAATGGTAGGGTATAGTATTTCTGAAGAATTATTCAACTAGGTTATATTCCATGACCACTGCACCGTAACGTAGCTGGGAACTTTCGCCGCAGTATCAAGTAGTTTCTCTGCTCTCATTGAAACCGGAACACAACTATGCAAGCATTGAACAACAAATCAGTTTAGCAGCATAAATAGGGGAGGACGGTAATGTTAAACGAAGTATCAACCTTCTTCAACTTATTCGTTGAAAACTTCATAAAGCCATTCACATTTTAAAAACCATAAGGTTGGCTGGAAGATATTGCATGAACGATAAGTTTTCTTTTGTACAGTTTGTAGTACTCATTTATTTTTACTGTTGATTGGATTCAATGCTCAATTTTTTCTATGTATGTAAATGGTGCAAAGAAGTGTTCATTCGTATATTCTCATTTTCAGGGAGCGGGCCTAGCACCCATTTGGTCAGGAGTGCGAGATTCTGATCAACGTCACTGTTCTATGTATTCTCCCGCAGAAGACTGCCTCCGCTTGGACGTTCACACGCCGTCACCAAGCGGTTCTCCGTGGCCAGTGCTGGTGTGGGTGAGAGGAAGCAGCGGACAGTACAACCCAGAGAAGTTGGTGAAGCAAGGGATTGTTGTTGTCATTGTTGGTCATAGGTAAGAAAAGCCTTAATTTTTAGCTTCTTGTCACCCATAGTTGAGTATAAAGTCACAAAACAAAAAAACGGGCTCGTGTTTGTTAAATCCATGTGGCCTTTCCAAGTCTTGGTTGGTATTTTATATTATAAAACTATATCTAGTTTGGTGCTATATAACATTCGGGATTGATTAATGTAAGCGCAATGGTTACAACTAAATCTAAGCTTTTCAATGCTGCACAGGAAAAATAATCATTGAGGAAAAAACTGTTGCCAGGCAGGATAAGTACGTTATACTTGTTTAATTAAATGAGAATCTATCGTTAATTGTTAACTATTTTTGTATAATTGTAATACATGTGATACAACGTATGTATCACAGAATTTCAAATTGTGATGTGTTCACAGGAAGGTAAAGTAGAACAGTAATAAGATTTAAGTCTAAGTAAATGTAAATGTCAAAAGAACTACACAATCCCACACGATAGAGAAACGTATATCAGTTCGTCCCAAAACTCCCAAAGTTTAACAGTAGACCTTAGTATACATACTGATCGACAATTGAAACATTTTCTTTTACATTTCAGAATGGGCCCAGCAGGATTTTTATGCTTCAAAGATGAGAAAATCCCTGGAAATGCAGGTATTAAGGATGTTGTATTAGCCTTGCGGTGGGTTCGAGACAACATTGTGGCTTTTAAAGGAAACCCTTATAAAGTGGTGGTAGCTGGACAAGGTACAGAAAATAATATAAAAAATAATATGGAAAACATTTTTATAAGTGACAAAGTTTAGTTAAATGGTTGATGAAAGATATATTTCGCCGATATATTTGTCCTCAAAATTATTGACATAACTTTCAGGTTTTGGAGCAGCCATGGTGGAGGCAATCACATTAACCCCAATGGGAGATGGTTTGTACCACGGCGTCATACTACAAAGTGGAAGTATTCTATGTCCTTGGGCATTCAATTACGATGCAATATCTAGGGCGAAAGCCTTAGCTAATACGATTTCAAACGATGATGATGAACATATTTCAGAGATATTGAACGCAACAAATGAAGAGTTATCATCAAAATCTGTAAAACTCGATGTGCCTTATTTTCCTTTTGGTATATGTATTGAAAAATACATCAAAAACGAAGAGTTGTTGATTGCTGAGCCGCCTAATGAACTGATGAAAAGGAAAGGGGGGTCAGTTCCTATGATAATTGGGTACAACAGCGATGACGCTTATATATTTGCTTCGACGCTGAAGCAATCAAATGTGCTGAGAAGAATATCCAACGACTTATCGTTTTTGTTGCCAGAAGAGCTGAAGTTTGTCAACGAAGGCGAAGTGAGCCAAGTGCTTAGAAAGGTTAGAGATGCTTATTTCAGAGATAATGTCACATTGGCTGGTGTCCTGGCTTATCACAGGTAAATATTGTACTCATCCAACTAATAATATTAACAATTAAGAATGTCGTTCCGTTTTTCGATATAAATAATTCTGAAGATATAATACAATAGACCTTAAAATTCCTGACTGAACGGTTTTACAGGCAATCTATCGACAATTTAATTGAAATTGACAAATGCCGGTGCGGGTTAGATATACCTACATATAGGTATTTTAAATTTTTATGTCAAGTATGAAAATTAGATCTTTAATTTAGGGGTAACATATACTGGGTAGGTAAGATGACCTAAAAAGGTAGCTTCAAACTAGTAATTTTAGAAATCATTAGGAGAGGCCTATATCCAGCCACGGACTGAATGCAGCTGAAATGTTGATGAAGACACTGGGTAACACTTTCGCATTAATGATATCACCAACTCTATCAATAATATTTCAGAGATGCGTATATCATAAACCACGTATACCGCAGCGTCCGTCACCATTCAAATTCCGGATTCCCAGTGTTCTTCTACCAGTTTTCTCACGTCGGCGACGTCGGTGTCAACCCTGAACCAGGAGTGGTAAAAAGCGGAGCAGCGTTTTCGGATGAACTGGCTTATTTGTTCCCAGAGGAAGGGACAGATTACGAGGGTAGCGACAGGACGGCACAGGAGAATCTGATAAGGATCTGGACGAATTTTGTCAAGTATTTGTAAGTATTGTATTAATGAAGGAAATCATTGGTATATTATAAGATGTTGGTATGGTAAAAGTACATTAGCAAAGCAAAAACGACGCAGCTTGGATTTGCTATAATAGTATACTCAACTACGAGTATACACCAAATATTATTACCTCAGTATTACTATTATCTATTCTGTGCATCTAACCAATTACATCAACATTGGAAACCTTTTTGCCGATGCATTTTGGTTCAAGTTTATGAATTTCAATTATTTAAAATCAATCGGTCAAAGGAAATTCGGTCAAATACTTGACAAATGGCCCTAATATCTGATTATTAGGCATCGCTTATGCCTGTCGTATGCTTGTTCAGTCTTATCAGATAATTTATCATCATCATTTCAGCCGCAGTCAGTCCACTTTTGGACATGAGCCTAATGAATTCCAAAATGATGATATATTTTTGACAATGTAAAATGTGAAAATTATAAATTAAATACTATGACATTAATTTTAATCGATGATTAAAATATTTACATTTGTAATTTCTTGGTCAATTTTATTGACATGCATGCTCTAATAATAATTCCAGTGGTAAACTCAATTTTTTGCATGCTTTTAATAATTTAAAAGTAACATTGAGGTCATAAGATCGTAAAATTGTAGTGCCCTGCCAGGGTCCATGATGTTCTGTATATTAATTATAAGACCAATTGTAATACCATTGAGACAATAAACGAATTGAATTGAATGACCTATTGCAAGCGGCTTGCATCCACCTGGATGTCCTACGCTGCGCTTGCTAATTCGTAAAAATATATTTATTATATACAGGAACCCATCCCCACATGGTGACTTCCACTGGCAGCAGGTGGACCCATCAGCCCCACGTCTGCTGGACATCAACCGCGAATTGAAGATGAAACCATTCCCGTACGCGAAGGAGGCTCGAATGTGGGACGAAATTTACGACAAATACTACTTCAATAGATATCGCGCTGATACTGTTTAGACATTAATATAAAAGTATTTTAGTAATGATTTGATTTAGTAAAAAAATAAAGATTTTTTTTGTAATTTGTCTTAGCGCGTCGACAGTCCTTTGATAGTTATTTAATCATTTAAATCGAGATGGGAAAGGTTTTCGTGCTTAACGTGTCTTTCGAAGCACCGAAACATGTTTATTATCAGACAATCAAGTGAACCATAAAAAAGCTTGCAATGTCCTAACCACGAAACTACACAGGTGGCAGCTTACTGGGCACAAAAGATCTGAGACATCGACACGATTAAGAAGAAGACCACCAAACTGAAAAAAGTACCTTTGGTACTAATAATGATTCCTCTGGTAATGAAATTTACAAATTATCGACAGTCAGTTCCAACTTATCAGTGAATAACGAGGTTTGTAACCAGATTTGGGAGACTTTCGACCTTTGACTAGTTTTTCGAGTCACATCACTCCATACATAGTTTCTGATGTCATTCAAATATAATAAATTCAAAAATGATGATAATGGAACCACTAGTCTAAAAGTTATATATTGTTACAATATAGTATAATTTTATACTAAAATTGTATATTGTTACAATTTATAGATTTCCGTTTAGAATTTATGTCATACGAGTCTGACGCTAATAGATAAATAGGTTACGATTTAATTAGCGCATAACATTACAAGTTTCATGACTGAATTATAGAGGTTTCTCTGTACGGCGTTCGATACCCAACTAGTTTGTAGCTCTTAGTCTACGTAGAGCAAACTTGCTACTATGAGTAATGAATAATCAATGGCAAAGTTTATTAATGCAACGTTTGCTATGAATATAATTCAGGCGCTATGAAACATGGGCACTTCGGCAGTACATAGGGCGCACTGTAAGTTTCCGGAACTGGCCACTTACATAAACAATATTTAAAAATTTATTGCAACATTTGAAAATAGAACTCTTTGGCTGTAGAATGCAGTTTGTTTTATCTGACTGTCTTTTGTTTTTACCTTGTGGCGCCATTTAAAAAATTGTGTGTCTGCATCAACATGGATTTAACTCGGGAAAATTTTCGTAGTATGATTTTCTACGATTTTAAGTGTAATTTGACAGCTCAACAGAGCATCGCTCGGCTTGAAACAGCTTTTGGCAATGAAGCACCATGCAAGACAACTGTTTATAGCTGATTTGCAGAATTCAAGCGTGGTCGTATCAATCTCAGTGACGAATCTCGCGATGGTCGGCCGTCCATCGCTGTGACCAACAAAAACATCAATGCTGTGCGCCGTATGATTGAAACAGACAGGAATGTGACCTACCATGAAATTCGCGCATCCTTAGAAATAGGCATGAGTCAAATACAATTAATCCTACACAAACATTTGGGTGTGAGAAAGCTGTGCTCGCGGTGGATCCCACACAACTTGACCGAGGCTCAAAAAACGGACCGCGTCACTTGGTGCAGTGCCATGCTTACCAGATTCAACGAAGGTGCGTCAAATTTGGTGTGGGACATAGTAACAGGTGACGAAACATGGATTCATTGCTACGATCCCAAAACAAAGCAGCAATCGAGCGTATGGGTCTTTCAAGATGAGCCGAAACCAACCAAAGTGGCGCGCGTGAAAAGTGCATCTAAGCGGATGATTGCTTCTTTTTTTAATAAAACTGGACACGTGGCTACTGTTGCTTTAGAGAATCGTCGTACAGTGAATAGTGACTGGTACACGACCATTTGTTTGCCGGAAGTTATTGACGAACTCCGTAAAAATAACCGTAAACGCCGTATCATCCTGCACCACGACAATGCTAGTTCTCACACGGCCAGACAGACAAACTACTTTTTGAAGGCGAAAAATGTAGAACTCATGAGTCATCCTGCATATAGTCCCGACCTGGCACCTTGTGACTTTTTTCTGTTCCCAAAAATTAAGAACCAATTACGCGGTCAACGATTTTCATCACCAGAAGAGGCTGTCGAGGAGTATGAAAAACACGTTTCAGAGGTCACCACAGAGGAGTGGCACAAAAGTTTTCAAAACTGGTTTCATCGAATGAAAAAGTGCATAGACGCCAAGGGAGATTATTTTGAAAAACAATAAATTAATTTTGTACCTTTAATAGTATTTTTTCATATTCATTCCGGAAACTTATAGTGTGCCCCACGTAATTATGGTGTTTATAGAGTATGTAGGTGGCTTTATTTTTTGGTGCAATAAAGAAGAGCATTTGTTATTGTATAGTAGACAGGAGCATCATATCGTGTAACCCTTCTGAGTTTGGTGATTCTGCACGGATTAAAAAATTGGTGGTAAATTATTTCCTAAGATCTATTGCAATATCTCTGACATTTTAATTGACAGGAAAGACAATGAGGCTTTCACCCACTTCCCTTTCGTTCTGTGAGCTGAATATAATAATTGAAAGATCCTCTTACCGATTTCCTGCCCTTCTTCTCCACTTCGCAGTCAAGCTTTTATGAAAAATGCAATTGATTAATGTAGTTTGGTTACCGCTATCAAATAAATTAGAGCATGACGTCACGTAATTAGTAAAGTCGACGAGAGCTGAGACGCTATCGACAGTCCATTAGGACTTTCCCGCGCACTACGTAGTTATGAAACATTTGTTATATAGATTTTATCGACAAATAGTACACAAAACATAAGAAAATAATCGAGTCTTTGAGATCTAGCAGTCGATGGTGGTAAAGGAAGTAGTGAGTTTAAACGAATATTTTTCTATAATTCTTATTATTGTAAGTCTAATTTTATTTAGTATCTTTGATCCACTCACTTGTGGATCGAAGTGGCATATAAATTATTGGGTGTATTTGAATCCACCAAACGGTGGATCGAACAGAAGTATCCTCGGATCCACTGGTGGATCGTAGAGGTAAATCCAAGTGGAAGGATCCCTCCAAGCCTATTCATATCCTCTTATATCATTTATATGTAAATGAAATTTACATTGCAATGTAAGGTAACTACGGACTTGAAGTTATCGTCTGCTTAAGAGATTCCTCATGTACATCTGACATTAGACTCCGAAGACTGTATCGAATCGATGATCAAATATAATCGATTTAACGGAAAGAATTGAAAAAGCCGATTAGCTACAATACTTCAAAATAAATAAAGTACTTATTTTTAGACCGCGGCATGAGCCGTAAGAAATACAAAAGTTAAAGTGTGTGTTTTCTTTTCATCTATTGTACAACGGGTCGTAAAGATCAGTGCTGCCATATTTCATCCAAAAAAAAAGAAACATATTGAACATGGAGTAGGTCGTGACTGGTATATATATGATAAGATATACGGAACAGAGGAAAAGCTGCGTTCAAAGCTGCGATATCGGTACACTCACAAACTCAAAATCTGTAGGTATCGCGTTCACGAGGAAAGAGGTAGTTAGTAAGTTTAAAATTATAAAAAATATTTTTATTATATGATGTAACTAAAAATTTACGGTTTTCGCAATTTTTCCTTTATCCGTGCTATGGAACGTTGCTTCGTACCAAATTTCAAGATTCTGAGTTCACGGGAAGTACCCTGTAGGTTTTGATTCCCTTGCTAGTGTCAAAAATTTGCGGCATAAACGGCTGTACCTTTTGATTGCGTTGGTTTAGAAGTTTGATTTTTTCACAGCTCCAAGAGACAGTAGACACCTGAGTATTTGATGTAAATTCCAGCTTGATACGTCGACGCTTTCCTGAGAAAAAGGATCTTGACAGACAGATAGACGGACGGACGGACGGACAACAAAGTGATCTTATAAGGGTTCCGTTTTTCCTAAAAAAACAAATAAAACCTCATTCAAAAGTGAAATCTCGTTCGTCCCCAGTGGAGACATAGCTGGTGGTGACGAGTGGGACTAACCTCCCAAAAACTGAGGTCACTTTTTAGGTTTCATGTAAAAGGATAATAGATACAACCTAACAACCTATCTATACTTAATATTATAAAGCTGTAGAGTTTGTTTGAACGCGCTAATCTCAGGAACTACTGGTCCGATTTGAAAAAATATTTCAGTGTTGGGTAGCCTATTTATCAAGAAAGGCTATATATAGGTCTGGGCGAAGTCGGGGCGGGCTGCTAGTTATAGTATAAACTTTCTCTCTGCTCCGTATATTTTTATCCATACTCATGTGGGTGTTAAGACAAGTTGCAAAGCCAACGCGTATCACCCTTGACAGCCCAAACTCCGACTGGCCCAAAAAGTAGGTCGAGTCGAACTCGTATTCTACAAGGTTTAAACAAAAGGCTTGATGATGGAAAAATATTCAAAGTGCACCTGGATGAATTTATTTATTTATAAATATTTATTGTACCACAAGTAAAAAAACATACTTCGACGATCGTCGAACTCAATGGTGAAAGCATTCTCTCCCAGTTAACCATTAGGAGAACCAGAGAAGAGAGAAATAGAAATTGTATTTTCCTGGTGCAATAGTGTTTATTATTTTTAATTATTGTTGTACAATTTTATATGGGTTTTATTACCTCAAATAAATTTATTTTATTTATTATTATTTTTATATACATTTTACTGTCTCAGCTTGCGCTGGTTTTTTAATACCATTTACGGGCGTCAACCAAGTAAATGGCGAAATATTTTTTTTAGTCTTCTGTATTTGACTGACCCTTATCGTCAATTTGGAGAAATTTCCTTACTATACGGCACGTGTTTAAAATGGCGGCTTTTTGCATAGGAATATAAATAGGTTTCAGATCAAGAAGTTTCAGACTGTGATGAAGAAGATACTCAGGGATGATTCCGGCCGTCGAAAGGACTATGGACTATATATACTTTTAAGTGCCTCCAGATCCTAGTGACTTCATCTTTCAAATCGGTCTACTTGTGTATTTTCTCGGCTATTGTTTTTTGTATGTTGCGTGTATTGGGGTACAGCTATATCTATGAGGTATGTTATTTTATTTTATTTATTTTGTAGAGGTATTTCTTCTATACTAATATTATAAAGCTGAAGAGTTTGTTTGTTTGTTTGAACGCGCTAATCTCAGGAATTACTGGTTCGAATTGAAAAATTCTTTATGTGTTTGATAGATAATTTATCGAGGAAGGCTTTAGGTTATATAACATCACGTTGCGACTAATAGAAGCGAAGAAACAGTCGAAAATGTGGAAAAAACGAGGAAAATTATTCATCTTTGAGGGCTTCCGTTGCGTGCGCTGCGAAAACCGTTAGAGATACCCAAAAAATATGTAAAGAATTATTCCTCTTTAAATTATCTTAAAAAATGTCCGCGACAGTATATGTCTATCTTATAAGATTAACTCACAATAACCGTTTTTATGAAAATCAAATTTGGTCGAAATTAATGCATTATTACAAATTATTTGTCAGTGACTTCATTTGGTGCCAAAGAAATTCGCGAGGGAAACTTTATGCCCATTTTTAATAAGCTGAGGAGGTAGGTTTGTAAACAAAAAATAAATATGATTCCCAAAATAACTATTCCACGCGGACGAAGTCGCGGGCACAGCTAGTTTCTAATAAAACGACTGGTACGATCGGTAAGTATTGCTCTATCATAGTACATTTTATGTGTATCATTTTTTATTATTATTTTTATATAGATTCTTACAGGGAAATCAGACCTGTTTCCCTGTAAAAATCCTTGAAGAGGACGAGAAATCGATTCCTACGGAGCTAATTTTTTTACTTGTTTGGTTAGGATATGGAGGGCTTTGATCATCTGATTATTAATTGCTCTAGCGATAAGGACGCCTTTGTACCATAGATAATAATAATATTCATGTACTTTCTACTACAATTTGGTGCAATAAAGAGTTATTTATTTATTTATTATCTGACAATAAAGACGATTTCGTGCTACATGGTAAATTATAGAAAACACGACAGGGGCCGATTGACGATATCGAAAATTCTCACACCACTGTAACCCACTCGATGTGAATTAATGATTGCCAATTATATAGCACCCAGTTTTTAACTTATGCAATTTAATATCAAAAAAAGCTTACCTGAAATAGAGCTCACGCGTCTTGGCCATTTGCGAGTGATGACAGTTTGAGAATTGGACCAATTGCGTTTGAACTAACACCGGCTAAAAGCTACTTACCGCACGCTGGTAAATGGTGAGGTGCTTACCTGAAATTATTGATAATAAAATTATTAAGAGGATATATATAATAATCTTTCGGTAGAGGAAAATTATAATTTTCATGGCTATTACAGATAAAGAGTGAATATGCTATTAATGAGCCAGCGAGCTCCATCATAGATTACAAATTTGCACTTAACATCAGGTGGAATCGTGGTCAATCGCTGGACATTTAACCATGAAAAAAGTTAATTCTGGCGTGTCTGCCGTTTGAAAGAGTTCCGTACTCCAAAGAGTAAAAGCTCAGGCCTCATAACTAAGACTATACTGTCGGTATGTCTGTTCTGAATCTCATTAACCGTGATAGCTAGACAGTTGAAAAATGTGGCGTAATGGTTATAATGCCTGCCCGCTACTAGGAGGTCATCTTTTTTCTGATTGTCCTGGGTCTTAGATGTTTATCTATATACGTATATCCATACTAATATTATAAATGCGAAAGTCTGTCTGTCTGTTACGCTTTCACGGTCAAGATGCAGAACAGATTGTGATGAAATTTGGTATGAATATAGTTGAAGACCCAGGACCAAACATGGGCTACTTTTGACGCAGGCGGAGCTGCGGGGAAAAGTTAGTCTGTTATAAAATATAGAGTCGTTGAGTCAGTATCACAAGTCTCGAACTTACTTTGGGGCTTACTCTACTCAACCTGTGTAATTTCTGCCACACATACTAAAAACAGAATAATATAATATTCAACTAGGGCTCACATACAACAGATGTGATCTTTGCTCGATATTTACAGAATACGGTACGGAAGCCTTTGTACGCGAGTTCGACTCGCACTTGGTCGGTTTTATTTATTAAAAATACTAGGTGTTTCCCGCAGCTCCGCCTGCGTCAAAAAGTAGCCTATGTTTGACCCCGGGTGTTCAACTATATTTATACCAAATTTCATTAAAATCCGTCCAGCGGTTTGGCCGTGAAAGCGTAACAGACAGACAGACTTTCGCATTTATAATATTAGTATGGATGGAGTATGAAGGTTGATGCCTTCGACCCTCGTTCATGGAAGCCCCGGGCGAAGCTTGAAAGCTGTGTTATCATCGAGTGCCGATAGTACTGATACCGCAGTCAATGATAACATCGAAAATTAAAGTATTAACGAGTAGGAAATACTTTTGGCGCTTTACAATAATGAAAAATACCATGTAACTAGTTACCATTAATACTGTCATCCATGTATATTACGTTAAGGAAGGCGTTAGAGCCGGAGGTCGTGGGTTCGATTCCCACGAGAAGCATATTTTGTTTAGTTCTGTTCTGTTTGGTTAAGACATTGCAGGCTTGAATCACCTGATTGACATAGATATAGCGCTCTACAGTCGATCATGAGAAGACCGATACAACACAAATGCTCTTTATTGCACCAAAAACCGATTCTCAGAAAACCCTACTTAAATGTCGTGTTTCGACAATCTCTATCAGAGAAAGAACACTATGTTATTTACACTGAATGACATTATAAAAAGTAGTTGTAAACATGTGATCATGTCGACCGAAAGGTTATGCGTTACATCACGCACTTTAGAGGTAGAAAAACTTGAGAGATGACTGAGAATACGAGGGCGACACTGAAAGTCTTTAGAACTGAACACTTGTAAACAGTATAATAAAAAAATAAGTTTAAATTTTGAAAATGGAACTCTTTGCCAATATTATTGAGTATGTATTTTATTAATTTGTCATTTGTTTTACGATTTGGCGGATAATTGAAAATTGTCTGTGTCACGTCAGCATGAATTTAACGCGAGAAAATTTTCGTGATAGAGACATAAGAGTGACCTATCAGCAGATTCGGGCAAGTTTAGGCATCGGTATGAGCCAAGTGCACAAGATCCTGCATGAACATTTAGCGGTCAGGAAGCTTTGTGCCCGGTGGATACCTCACGATTTGACCGAGGCCGAAAAAATCCGTCGTGTTGATTGGTGCCGTGAAATGGTTCAAAGATTTAACGGAGGTGACTCAAATGCTGTGTTTGACATACTTACGGGTGACGAAAGCTGGATTTACTGTTATGATCCCGAAACCAAAAGACAGTCTGCTCAGTGGGTGTTTTTTTCCGAGGAGTTGCCAACTAAAGTGAAGAGAGGTCGAAGCGTGGGAAAAAAGATGGTGGCCTCGTTCTTAGGAAAGACCGGACATTACGCGACAATGGTTTTAGAGGATCGAAAAACAGTTACTGCAGAGTGGTATACTAACAATTGTTTTCCACTTGTCTTGGAAAAAGTTCGGGAGAAACGACCTCGCAGTAGGATCCTCCTTCTATTTGGCGACATCAAACGTGGAATTACTAGATCACTCGCCATATAGCCCCGACCTCGCACCTTGCGATTTTTATTTATTGCCGAAAATAAAAGAAAAACTTCGAGGAAAACGTTTTATGGACGCCGAGGAAATAGTGGCCGCGTTTCAAAACGCCGTCGAAGAGACCCCTAAAGACGAGTGGGCAAAGTGCTTTTCTCAGTGGTTCCATCGGATGCAGAGATATATTGACGTGAAAGGACACTATTTTGAAAAGATGTAATAAAAGGAATAACTTGCTAGTGTGCTCAGTTTTTTATTTTCTAAGAACTTTCAGTTTGACCCTCGTAGGAACACAAAGTTTTCAATAGGATATCCGCCATGTTTTTCGAGATATTTCTAATTCAAATTCTAAAAACTTGAGAAAATCTACTGTGCTTAAAATTTTTTTCATTTACTTAAAATACTAATTAATTTCAATCAATTTTATATTATAAATGTTAATGGTGATTTTTTTGTGGTCTATTCTGTAGGAATAGCACATATTTTCTCCGCGACTGTACATTATCTGATCGATCTCGCGTAGGGTTTTCAGCGAATATGTTTGTCGGGCTTTGAGGCTCATTTGTTTGCGGCGCGGTTTTGGTACACGACACATGGGCGAGCAGGTGAGTGGTCACAAAACACCTCTTTCAATAGGGTCTTTAGTAGGTCATCGTCATTGTCAATGTTGTTGTTTTCTCGATTTTTTCTTACAGAGTCCGCACCGATAATATTTTCTCGCCATTTCTGGTGTTTTGACCAAGGACCTCGTATCATTGCAAATGGTCAAACTCCAAGTGGTATTGTCATAGTATAAATTGAGGATCCTATACATGTACGATGACGATCTGAAGAAAGTCGCAGGCCGCTTCTAACCAGTCATTTTAGAAATCTTTGGGGCGTATGTCCGGGAGTGGACTGACTGTGGCTTAAATAATGGTGATGATCCATGTACACAGCGTAAATAAGTTGGTACGATGTGTGTACAATTGCTACATTGCACGATATTTGTAACCTTGTATAAAACTAAATGTACGTAAAGCTAGTTTTTGGCGCTCTGAAATCTGAAATTTCCGTAGTAGTTAGTGGATGCAGTTGGTAAAAATAGCATTAAAATGTAAAGCGCCGGGCCACCTCAATGCCAGGGATACCCAGGGATTTCCATTTGGGCCATCGTAATTTGTGTCAAGGGCGAGGTCAGCTAGTCTTGCAAAAGCAGTCGGTGGTTGGTATTAAGGATAACTAAGAGTATTAATTACAATTTGAAATATTTTTTTCAGGAATTTAAATAAAACAAAAGACATACTCTATCAAAATGAGATGGAAGGTCAATATGTTACTGCTTTGCACATTCATGGTGTCGATCTATGCCCAAGTGGCTACTATTGGTGAGAATTTATACAATCCAATAAACAAAACTATTGATTCAGGAATTATTGAAGTGTCTACAACAACTGATAATACAATTGAGAATAATAAAAATCAAGAAAATGAAGGTTTTGCAAATGATAATGCTGGTAACGGAAGGGTAGACGGCGATGTATCAAACTTAGATAGACCTTCAAGTGATGACTTAATGCCATCTACTGAAGAAACACAGCCATCCAATGATGAAGTAAATACGTGGAATGAAAATAACCAACCCTCTAATGAAGAAACACAGACATCTGACGAGGAAACAAATCCATCGACTGAAGATACACAGCTATCTAATGAAGAAACACAAACGTCGAATGAAAACACACAAACATCTAATGAAAATACACAACCTTCCAATGAAAATACACAACCTTCCAATGAAAATACACAACCATCCAATGAAGTAGTACAACCTTCTAATGAAGTAATACAGACATCCAAAGAGTCAGCGGCAGCAGGATCATCAGAAGAAATATTGATAGGAGGTATTATTACTACAACGAACGGCCCAGTCCAAGGATATCAGTGGAAGGAATCGCTTGACATAATAAGTTATATTGATATACCATATGGACGAGTTTCTTCATTTTTTCAGGTAAGAATGGCTTTTCAATGGTTAACACAGAAGAATATAATGCTTAATAGTGATTTTGGAAGTGAACAATAGGAATAAATGTTACATAGGTAACGTATCACCGTACCAGATTGTACTCAAGTTTTACAGGATTGGTATTAAATTATGAAAAACAAATAAATATTACAAATAATACTCTTAAGTTTTAATATTTACAGGCACCCGAGCTGCCTGTCTCATGGGAAGAAACTCACCACGTACCAATACACAGTAAACGCTGTCCTCAAATTCAAATAAATGAAGAAACTAGAAATGTTGAAGTTGCTGTTGAACACATAGACTGCTTGACTTTGAGCGTGTTCACCCCAAGAGAAGTAGAAAATGCAAGCGTTTTATTCCACATTCATGATGGAAGTTTTACATCTGGCAGTGGAGATCCTTTAATTTATGGCCCAGAGCATTTAGTATCTAAAGGAATTATTTTGGTTTTGCCAAATTATCGACTAGGTCCTTTAGGATTTTTGTGTCTACAAAATGAAACGGCTCCAGGCAATGCTGCTTTAAAAGACTTGACGCTGGCTCTTAATTGGACAAAGGAAAATATAGCCGCATTTGGTGGAAATCCGGACAATATTGTTGTAAGCGGTGATGGTAAATCAGGAGCCTTAGCAGGATATTTAGCAATATCTCCGGTTTCCAAAGATTATGTGTCTAAAGTTATAACTGAAAGCGGTTCTGTTGTTTCTCACTGGGCTATCGACAGAGATCCAGTGACAACTGCGACTGTACTAGCTGAGAAAATAAGAAGTTCGTATAAAGATCATGAATTCAATGATGATTTGTTTTCTGAAATAGACATGGAGAAATTATTTCTGGAGGCACAAGGGATACATTTAAGTCCATGTATAGAGGAAACTGAATCAGACTCATTTATATCACATTCACCGTGGTATATAATTAATTCCAAAAAAAATATTATTAAGCCATTCATGATGGGCTCAGCTAGTTTCGCTGGGCTGCACGAAGCATTTAGTCACAATGCAAATAGTATATCGCAGCTGAATGAAGATTTTAGTTATTTCATGCCAAACGACTTAGTTTTTGAGGACGGAAAGGTTGAAAGTCTAGAAGTAGCAAATAAAATTAAGGGTCATCATTTTGGGGAAGATGATATAAAGGAGAATTCTAAAGAGCTCGCTCTGGCTTACACTGATGCATGGTACTTGAGTCCTGCGCTAAGAGCAGCAAGAGTGTTAGTAAAAGCAGGTGCTACTGTGTATTTCTATGAGTTTGCTTTCGTGGGAGAACTTAATAGAGAACGCGTGGCTTTGGGAAGTGAAGTGAATGGGTCTGCAAGAGGTGATATCGTGGGTTATTTGTTCACGCAGGGTGGTCAATTGGCAGAAGAAGGTTCTAAGGAAGATGAAATGATTGCCTTGATGACAGACTTATGGATCAGCTTTATAGAAGACGGGTGGGTGAAAATATTAAATAAATTGGTGATATAGCGGATAAACTAGCTAATTATTAAATTTATTGTCTTAGACACGTTCACTGTCCCATTTGTATGTAAGAGCCTATAAAAATATGCCTATTAATTCCAAAATATTTCTAAATACATGCGTTAAAAGGGAGATGAGTAGATTGAGCAGTGTGACGAAATTGGTTAAAAAATGTGGTGGCTCCAGATTAAAGGGCATTCAAACTATTTAGCCTTGTTACATTAGCAATTATTTTGTTTAAATGATTTCAGAACACCTACATCGAGCCATGTGGAATGGAACCAATTGGAGACTACTTCCGAAGAAGAAGAGGAATGGCTTTGGATCGGCGCAGAGACACAAGCAAGGAAGGGCGTTCACGTAGATCGCCTTCAGCTTTGGACAGACATTTACGAGGAGTATTTTGTCGAAAGAAACCTCGCTCATGGCATTTCGAGAAATCCCGCTCTGATCGTAGCCGCGATATCCATCGTCGGGCTGTTTCCAAAATCCATGTCTCGTTGACTGCTAATATTAAACTGAGCCTAAGTAAAGTTGCATTTTTAATTTTCTTGACATTTGTTAGTTAGACACAATTAGTGTGTAGATTCGTAAGATCAGCCGCTTATTCTTTTACAAACTTTTTTTGACAGGAACAAACTGGTCATTAAGTTAATGAGTAAAGAACTAAACATGACTTCCTTTTTTAATTTTTTGTTACAAAAAAGGAATTTTAAATTAACAATCTGTTTCTGCAACTATCGTAATATTGCGGACTTAGGCTCATTTTAGACAAAAATGACGTCATTCCACCAAAAGACGACACACGCAAACCAAATTGAACAATGAAAATCCATGTACATTACCTTTGAACTTTCCAATAAACGCCTGCTAATCTCTCTTGTTTTGGTTAAGTGTTTACCCAAACTTCGGCACTGTTTCTAAACATAGTGTTTAGGTTAATAGGACTGTTTTGATAATTGATATTCACAGTGGGGTTTAGACGTCACTTCGATGTGATGTTCTTGATTGTAGTGACTTTGAATCACCTGTTGAGCGTGAGCGGGCGTGCGCCCCCTACGAGACCGTACCGCGACGTGGTGACTACCCAGGGAGTGGTGCGAGGGTACCTCACCCCCGAGCCTGCCCACTACTCCTTCCTCGGGGTCCCCTACGGCCGCCCGCCCACGCGGACCGACCGGTTTAAGGTCAGCTGATTCATTTGATAGCGAATGTCACTTGATCGTTATCGCGCCAAATGTATTGCGAGTGGCAGAATGTTTGCCGATTTGCGTGGTTGTGTTTTTTTTATACGAAAATCGTTTACGGATTCTCGTATAAAAAAAGATAGTTAGACACGCTATCATGAGTTTACTAGAAAATTAAATAAATAAAATTTATAGTAACTAATTCACTAAATTAAATACAAACGCTTTGCGAGGAGCAATAGCCTAGCGAGGCATGCGTGTTTGTTATTATTAAACGTTGAAATGTTTAATTTTGTGTAGTTAACTAATGTTTTCTTTGTATGAAATTAATCTTACTGAAGTAACAAAGCGAAAGGTCCACTCATTCACTCATGTATTGGTCAAAAACGAAATTAAATTCGTCTTTAAAGTTGAATAATCGTAGTTTAGTAAGTAAGTTAAAGTTAAGTTACGTAAGTTATATTTGTCAGCTAAGAACGAATTTCATGAAATTCCTATATTAAGAAAGCCCCAGTCTGCCGCTAGGTATTTTCTAATCGTAACCTGCGACTTCAAAGCGTGAGTTTGCATAATATTTGTTTGTTTGTTAGGTACCTCTACGCTCATCTCCTCAACGTTAATTAAATACGATTAGGTAGAAGTGTCATGTGGGTGTTATAGGTCGAGGTCGCGTCATGTAAAAATAACGCTGGGAGTAGCGCCAGTGTCTTCGGTTTCCGGATTTTTTTGTTGTTAAAATATGTAATTAGTTCCAATATTTGCCACCGCTCTTTTTACGTAAAACGGTCTTTACCTGCGGTCACAGTACCTATCAGTACCATTATAGGTACTATCCAATGGGTACAGCCGGTCTGGCGGAGCCTCACCTCACCATATTAAGACTCGAGAGGCTCATATGGTACTTCTACCTTTTTTTTAACTAAGTAGGCAAACAGGCGTACGGCCCACCTGATGGTAAGTGGTTACCGTAGCCTATGAACGCCTGCAACACCGGAGATGTCACGAGCGCGTTGCCGACCTGTCCGCTATCAGCACAGCGACCCCTCCGAAGCCTGGCGACCCTACTCACCAGCAGGATAACAACACTGCATCACAGTGTTATTTGGCTGCGGTCTTCTGTAGAGTGGAGGTACTTCCCCAGACGGACTACTCCTTACAAAATGTCCTCTCTTTATTCCCAGCGTTATTTTTACATGACGCGACCTAAACTTATTTCTGTACGTGAGCCGGACGTAATCCCAACAAGAGGGATATTCCGTCCCAGCGACAGGGACCGTGAACGCCGTCATAAGTTTCCGCCAACCGGAACTTCTAGCATCGCGGCTGCATCATGCGATACTAGTTATGTTACTTTCATATTCCCTACATCCTATTGGCAATAACAGTGATGTATTTACATTTGTCGATTTAACGACAGAAGGCTATTATTTGTTATTTATAAAATTGTAATTGACTATAGATCTATGTATGTAGTATGTACCTACTGTATTTATTTATTTATTAAAACTTTATTGTTCCACAAAGTACACATATACTTATAACAATTGGCGGGCTTAATGCTAAGAGCATTCTCTACCAGTCAACCATTGGGAGAAACGGAAAGATACAATACAATACAATACAAAATATCTTTATTGCCCACACATAGTAACAAATAATATAACATTTACAAAGACTTCAACATAATATGAGCAAAGGCGGACTTATTGCTATGCAATCTCTTCCAGTCAACCCTTACGAGGTGAAAGAGAAACAGTTAAGTTAGGGTGGGTACAGCAACAGATATAGTTGAAAATTATAAACATACACAAATATTGCATATATATGCATAACATACTTAAATAACTTACATAGGTACTGTAACATTCATACGTACTGTATGAATATCTAAGCGAAAATAACAGCAGTATCAAGTCAAAGTGAGAGGTAGTATTCTTTCAAGCGACTCTTGAAACTGGTTATAGTCTGAGCAGTGCGAATATCTTCAGGCAAAGCATTCCAGAGACGTGCTGCTTGTACAGTAAAAGATTTAGAGTATGCAGCAGAAGTATGAGTTGGAGTTTTAAGGCGAAGGGCGTTGATACTACGAGCAGGTCGCTGGTCATCTTGATGGAGAAAGGTGAAGCGCTCTTTTAGATAATGAGGTGACGAAGGAATAAAGAGTATAGTGAACAGGAGCGACAGAATATGATAATTACGACGAAGTCTGATCGGGAGCCACTTGAGTTGCACGCGGAAAGAAGAAACATGATCATACTTTCGTAATCCAAATATGAATCTAATGCAGAAGTTTTGAAGGCGCTCAATTTTATTGCAATGCTCTTCAGAGAGATCGAGATAACATGAGTCGGCATAGTCTAAGATAGGGAGAAGTAAGGTCTGTGCAAGTGAGGTTTTAGTAGCAGTAGGAAGAAAATTCTTAAGCCGCGTAAGTGATCGAGCCGAAGCAAATATCCTCCTACTAACTTCCGCAATCTGAGGAGACCATGTTAGACGTTTATCGAAGACTATCCCAAGGTTCCTGACTTTCTCACTATACTCTATTTGCTCACCATCAAAAATAATGGGTGGAAGGGAAGGCCAATCTATTCTAGACATATTCCAAGAACCACCCAGAATGATAGCTTGAGTCTTAGCAGGATTGACGATAAGTCCATGTGCTTTACTCCAATCAGAGATCCGAGAAAGATCTTCATTTATTTTACTTATATTATTGGGGAGATCATCTAGATTGGCATGGCAATATATCTGTAGATCATCTGCATAGAGGTGATAGGAAGTGCGGAGCTGAAAGGAAATAGAATTGATAAATAAAGCGAATAACAGAGGAGAGAGCACGCCACCTTGTGGCACACCTGAAGAAGTTAAACTCCAGGAAGAGAAGTCATTTTCAATGCGCACTCGTTGTCGGCGTCCACATAGGTAGGACTGAAACCAGTCAATAGCTGAAGGACATATGTTCAATGTTCGCATCAGAGCTAAAAGTACATCAAAATCGACAGTATTAAAGGCGTTACTGAAGTCGAGTAGTGCTAATACAGTCACCTGTGAGTTTTCAAGGCCGTATCGGATGTCGTCTGTGATTTTCACCAAGGCAGTAGTCGTACTATGGCCTGCGCGGAATCCAGATTGAAATGGATTAAGAAGGTTGTTTTTGATCAGAAAGGAATTAAGTTGTTGTTGGATTAACCGTTCAAGAACTTTTGAAAGGAATGGGAGTATAGAGATAGGTCTAAAATCTGACATTGAAGAGGGATTGGGTTTTTTTGGAATAGGGGTTATATTTGCACTTTTCCAAGCTGAGGGAAATATACCAGATGACAGGGAATTATTCATGATGAGAGTGATAACAGGGAGAAGGATGTCAATTATTGGCAGGATCATATTACGACTAATGTCATCAGTGCCAACCGCATTTGAAGATACTGATAGCAAACATTTATGAACATCACTGTCAGCCACCTGACTAAATGAAAAGGGAGGGATGTCTGGAGTTGGAAGTGAAGACAGATGGTTTAACGTATTCAGTTTGTCATTGCCATGAAATAAGGATGAAGATGAGAAATGTTTATTAAGGTCATTAAGGTCAAGATGTTTTGAAGTCATTGGTTTATTTTTTCCAACTCCGAGAGATTTGAGAAACTTCCAGACTTTAGCAGGATCGCCATTTTCAACTGAGCGGTGTATATGTTGGCGCTGTGCCTCCCTGCACTTCCTATTACTTAAATTGCGTGCATGAACATATTTATCACGGTATCCATCTGGATTCTGTTTAAATTTAGACTTTAACGCATGTTTTCGCTGGATGGTAGATTTGAGTTCGTCTGTGAGCCAAGGCGCCGGGAAATGTTTAACCTTGACTTGGCGGACTGGGGCATGTCTATCAAATAACTCAATAACCATTTTATTAAATAAGTCTACCTGCTCGTCAACGGAAGTCAATTCATCAACACTATCCCAGTCGCAGTTGCTCGCATCCTCACGAAGTGAGTCCAAATTCATTGAGGTAAAATTTCGCTGCATTACGATTTTGGCTCGGTTTTTGGGTGGGCGAAGTTTGTAGGAGAGAAAAAGAAGATCGTGGTATGAAAACATATCAGCGCTGTGCTGTCCGTGCGTAGCAACGAGATCTTTGGAGGAGACAAGAATGAGGTCGAGGAGCGACGGTGTACATCCCGGGGTATGATGAGTTGCTTGGAGTGGTAGGATTGATAAGTTACATGCCTCAACAAGCGAAAGAAGGTAAGAGCAGCGGAGGTTGTTTTTGAGCAGGCAGGTGTTGAAATCCCCCATAATGATAATTTGATTATAAGACGGCGCTATGTCTTCAAGAAGAGTCTCAAGTGATGAAAAGTAGTTAATGTCATCAGATGGACTGTAGAAAACGCCTAAAAGGACACTGGTGTGATTCAGCGTGACTTCAAGAAAAATGTACTCTGGTTCATGAGAAGGATTTTTAATTTGGGAGATACGAATAACATTATAAGGAATATTGGAACGTAGATAGATAGCGACGCCACCACCTCTCTTATCAGTACGGTCATTGCGAATGAGGAAAGATAGTTTGGCGCAAAAAAGTAAAGGGAGAAAAAATGTATTACATGTATTCTTGCAAATAAATAAATTATCTATCTACGCCGTCTACTGAATGCAAAATGACTTAAGTTTCATTTTTATTGGCTAATATTTTTTTTTATAATAGTATGTGGGCAAACAGGAATACAGCTCCTGATGGTGTGGTGAGTGGTTACCGTAGTCTCCGTACGCCTGCAACAAGGGTGTCACGATCGCGTTGAAGACTGAAGAAATTTTAAAACGCCCTTTTTAAATAATAGATGACAAAAATAATCCACGCACGCAAGTTCATCAACTGAGACCATACAACTGAATAGTATACGTGATTTGATAACCTACAATCAAATTTAAATAAAATTACTAGGTCATAACTACACATGTTGCGTAACTTAAGGGGGGGACTACTACTGTACTCGTATTATTCTATAGCTTGTATATTCTCCCCCTCTAATTTATTCAGCGAATAGGGTATTATACTCAATTTACTCTTTCATAACAAACATTTCACTACCAGAAACAGGAATGAGAAAGATTTTTTAAAATTCATTCAAAAATAAATAAGTTAAAAGCCTTTGAAATTCGGTGGAAGGGGAAACTGTCAAATAAAAAGAAAAGGATGCACTGTGTGTGCAGTGACATCAGTGCCACTTGGTTTAGTGTGTACGGAAGAGATAGCAAGACATGCTCCCACTTTTCTTCTTGAAAAAACTTTGTAATTCAATTACTGCCTTGACCAACCACTTTTGTTATTTTTTTCGGAATCGGTTACTTTTGAGTGTACATATTATTTCGTATTGAAATATTGCCCAAGTATGAATACAGTCAAGTAGCCTATTTTCAGGCTCCGAAACCACCAAAGCAATGGGACGGGACGTACGAAGCGACGTACCGCGTAAAGTGCCCGCAACCAGGGGGTGAAGGTGACGAGACCTGCCTGGTGGTGAACATATTCGCTCCGGAGGAAGCAGAGGACCTGCCTGTTTTGGTCTTGGTGCATGATGGCGCGTTTCAGCATGGGCAAGTCTCAATTTTTTGCTATATTTTTTGCGGATAATGCTAAGGAGGCAAACATTTTAATTAGTTACCTACGCGAGTTGTTTTTTGTCTACTCCTGTCATAACCCGCGGAAAAGCTTAGCGTGATTTACGAATGCTTACAGCCAATCTTACGTCATAGTAGTACCGATGAGGACAACCATATTCACTAAGGATTCTTTATTACAATTATTACCCCACGCCCCACATGAGGTAACTGGGAGAATGGATCGCCAGGTACTTAGGTGACGGAAGTGTGTCCGCGTATTCTTCTTTTGTTTTCGTAGTCCGAAATCTCTTTCAGACGAAAAGGTGGTGGTTAGATGATGACAGTTTGGTGACTGCAAAATTTCTGGCATCCACCGGAAATAATTCACTCATCGGGATAACGTCATCCCTTCGAATAACTTTGTCATTGCTAAAGTTGATCTTTGCTGTTTGTTGCTTTTTTTAAATCATTCATCCATACTAATATTATACTTTATATTAATATGTATACTTTTATGCTATTTACATTTATACTAATACTAGCTGCTTTCCGCAGCTCCGCCTGCGTCAAATTAAAAAGTAGCCTATGTCAAAATCCGTTCAGCGGTTAGGCCGTGAAAGCGCAACAGACAGACGGACAGACAGACTTTCGCATTTATAATATTAGTATGGAAGTATAGATATTATGGAAGTATGGATTAAAAGTGCGAAAGTCTGTCTGTCTATCTGTCTGTTGCGCTTTCACAGCCAAACCGCTGAACGAATAAAATTTGGTATGAATATAATTGACGACCCGGGGTCAAACATAGGCTACTTTTTGACACAGGCGGAGCTGCGGGAAACAGCTAGTTCCTTGTACACGTGTCTGCAAAAGTGCATTGTATAGTATATCAAAGTAAACAATTTATTTCTATTTATACAATAAATTTTATCCAATAGGAGGGAAACTCGATGGAACATCAAGCACGACGCCAAGTCGTAAACTGTGCTTAATTACTGTTACTTTATTTAATTAGATATCGATTTCGAATAACAGTTAACAGGGTATACGGGGAAGACATTATTTCGTTACATTACTTGGTGCCATTACATATTCTGTGATTAGATGGCATGACGTCATAGAGGACACGTGTAGTTGTGAGACCACTAGGGATGGTAATCGGCATTTCAGACACAAAAGAACGGTCCTTAAACTGGTAACAAAATAGAGGTTGATTTCCTTTTCATTGATGGTACAAATCATGGAGTAATTACAAAGTGGAGATGCCGTAATATGCGTTTTGTAAGAAAGTGTTTGTGAGGCTACACGGGGCGGAAGGCAGACGTGCGGGGTGCTTGGTTTCGGCCGTGGCTCCAATCATGGAGCACGAGCAATGACAAGCTCCGCCCACTTTTGTGTCGGCGAGGCGCCAATGATTACATTACTGCGCCATTACAAACGGCATCTCCTCTTTGTAATTGTTCCATGGTACAAATGACACTGATTTATCCCACTAGTACCTTTCAGGGTACTAGTTATCGATCGGAATCGAAATTGCTGCAAAAGGTAACTATGTGCAGAAAAATTAGCTGGTTCATAATTTTAACCAAGTTTCACATCTCAGCTCACAACCAAGGATGCCGATGACCGTGCGAATTCAAATAACGGTTCTGAAGCAAACACTTGAGGATACAATTTGAAAAATGCTAAGGTGAAAGCCAGAAAGGGGCGAACAAAAATGCTGGCTTGAATGACATACTTACTCATAACTGCAAATAGTGAAGCCACCAGGGACACTGAGAAGTGAAGAAGAAAAAGGAGGAAAGTGGACCCGAGGACACAGGCTAGCAACTAAGGCGAGAGAGAGACTATAATTTTGACGGAAAGACGCAACATCATTTGGTCCATTCATTCATTCCAAATGTAAAAGACCTATGAAATGACAAAAATATTTAATCTCGTTTACTTGGATGACATACTTTTTAATGCATATTGACTTTTGAGGCAATTTATATGCTAACTCTGTATGGTCCTGTTACCCCATTTGGTAAACTAAACCAACTGTTCTATTCTATAGCAAAAGTCTCTGAAACCTGTAATTTTCAGATGGGGCAATTTCCAACCGCCAGCACGGCTTCTGCAACAGTTCCTAGTCATCACTTTCAACTATCGACTTGGAGCCCTAGGGTTCCTCTGTTCAGGGATCCTCGAAATTCCAGGCAACGCTGGCCTGAAAGACCAAATAGCGGCCTTGTACTGGATCCAAAGGAACATCGCAAATTTTGGCGGCGACCCATCCGATATCACAGTTTATGGAGTTGGTGCTGGTGCAGCAGCTGTAGAACTCATTCTCCTTTCAAATCTCTCACAAGGACTCCTTCACAAGGTCATATTAGAATCGGGAACAGCCTTATCACCTCTAACAATCGAGTATGACCCCATATCTTCAGTGATAGATGCTGCAGCCATTCTAGACTACAGTGGAAGCGAGGACATTAAGGAATTGTCAATGTTTTTTGAACAAATTTCAGTCAAACAGATCACAAAATCTGGCAAGATCTTCTTACCCTGCATTGATAGAAATAATTCAGATGCAATGTTTGAAACAGATCCAATAGACATTTTGAAATCTGGCAATTACCATAGAGTCCCAATGATTGTTGTGTACACAGATAAGATAGTTCTCACCGAAATTGAAATGGAGACATTCAATTATATGCCCGAGAGTTTTGAGCATTTGCTGCCAAATAACCTGGAATTTCCCATGGAAGATGTGAAGGAAAAAATAGCAGATTTAGTAAAAAAATTCTATTTTGATGATGAGGACGTTCAAAATGATATGGTTAAGAATTACATAGAATATTTAAGAGATATAACTATTGAATATCCAGTCATTAAATCTGCTTTGCTGCATGCTTCAGGCAGTTCTGTGCCGGTATATCTCATGAAGTTTACATACAGTAGTAATTTTGAAAGTACCAATTCAAATGTGATGGATCACACTCTGTTGAATTATTTTTATGCGACTGAAGATTTGAGTGAAGATGACGAGCTTGTGGCTCAGAGGCTGGTGGCTCTATGGTCAAATTTTATTAAAATTGGGTAAGATATACTTGTAGTTACCAAAAATAATCTTAAATCAATAACTAGATATAGAATAACAACATAATCAAAGACTTTATATAAAACCAAAATTAATTTTAAGCACTTCTCTAAGACACATATTATCTGAAATTGAGCCTAACCTCCTCAGAAGAATCAGCCTTATACTAAGTTATACACAAAAACAATGTACAATAAAGAGTTTCTTACTAACTAACAAACTAAAACAAAATATTTTGATTATTATGGAGTAAGTATTTTTTTAGTTGACTTTTTTCTTCTTTTTTTTATTAACCCAATAAACGCCTAATAACTATGCGCGGGGGAAACATTTTAACAGGTAAAGTTTTTGCTTTTGTTATTTCATTCTTTTTTAATACTACAGGGACCCAACACCACTCACCACGACCCTGATCCCTGTGGTGTGGCCTTCAATACAGATTAGCGATTCTCAACAAGCAGACATCGCCGAAGTATCAGGACTAGAGTTTGGTAACAAAATGGCCATTAAGAGCACTCTTTCCACACAACAGGTTGTGTTTTGGGACAATGTTTACAAAAAATTTCGTAGAAGACATACTTAAATTTTTCGGCTATCAGAGGGAACCATGGATTGCAGAGTGTTACATGGCAGCAAGTTTTTGCTTGGAACCTAGGGCATTAATAAAGATTTTCAAAAAACTTTAATGTTTTAATTAGCCTGAGCTCACTCTGACTATTAATTTAAGGTTTTTTTTTTATACAACTAAGTAGGCAAACAGGCGTACGGCCCACCGGATACGGATGGTAAGTGGTTACCATAGCCTATAAACGCCTACAACACCGGAGATGTTACGAGCGCGTTGCCGACCCTAAAGGAATTTTTGCACGCCCTTTTTGAAGGCTCCCATGTTATAGTCACTAGGGAAAAACATGGCAGGGAGTTTATTCCATAATCGCAGTGTACGAGGGAGGAAATTCCATTTGAAGCGTACTGTGCGCGATAATATGGGATCCAAGGTTTGGGGATGAAATCCCTGACGATGGCAAGAGGTGCAAAGGTAAAAAGTGTCTGTTGGCATCATGTTAAACAATTCCTCTGAGCAAAGCCCATTATACAAGCGGTAGAACACTCACAAGGAAGCGAAGTCTCTCCTGACACTCAAAGGCTCAATACCGCTTGTAATCACGGGATCCCTGGCAATTCTGACAGCTCGTCACCAGGTTTTATGTTCATCTTGATTGATTAATAATATTTTTAATCAGAATAGTAGTATGTATTCCAAAGTTTAAAGAAACTCTGCAATATTAGGGAGTACAGATAGCAGTCAAAAAAGTTATTAAATTCTTAAGTGTTTAATGGCAAAGAGTTTACATAATTTATATGGTTCTCTTTTTGTTCCTAAGGTTTGGCTGGCAATGAATGCCTTAATGCATTAAGTCCGCATTTTGTATTTTGTTTTATAAAGTGCAATAAAGATTAAATAGACAGTTCATGATACAAATTTTACACATACTTTTCGTAAAGATTTGAGCTATTTTTTTAAATTGTATTAACTACCTGAGTGTAATAATATGCCAGTTGTGGCGTCTTTTTATCCTACATACTGATATCACGATAAAAACAGTAAAAGGACAACTAAAAATAAATTTATAGGTGATACAAAGTTCAACAGTTTACTAAGTCACAAAGATAATATTTTAAAATTGCTTAATTAACATTTAATTAAATCTCCATTATGTTGTGAAATTTTTCATATAATGCTATATGTAACTAACCTAGACAAGTTGCCATTAGTGTACAATACAACATATCTTTATTGCCCATATTACCCTTCAAAAAATATTATTTTCTCCACACCTCTTAGTTGACTGGCCTGACTGGATTGCCTTCGGCTTTATGTCCACAATTTACATTATTGTATTATTAGATTTTTTCAAATCCATACTTATATAAAGTTATAAGCCTTTTAAATTTGGTGGAAGAGGAAACTATCAAAAACAAAAAAAGATGCACTGTGTGTGCAGTGACGACACTGCCACTTGTTTCGTGTGTACAAGAGATAGCAAGAGGCCGCACCACGCTCCCACTTTTCTTCTTGAAAAAAACTTTGAAATCCAATTACTGCCTTGATTAACAACCAATTTTGTTGTTGTAATCAGAATTGGTTACTTTTTAGTGTACATATTGTTTCTTATGCAAATATTGTCCAAGTATAAATACAGTCAAGTAGCCTATTATCATACTCAGCTTACACTAGAGCCCAGGGTACATGTTTTATCATGGTCCTAGATTTGATGGTACTGTTTATTTGTTTATTTAAACTTTATTACAAAGCATGTATAAAGCAGATTTAAAGCTGTGTAGTATTGATGTATTAACCGATGTATTATTGATGTATTTACCCACCAGATGGTCAGATGACCTGAAAAAGGTCGCAGGCAAGCACTGGATGCAGACTGCTGCCAACCGATCATTTAAGTAATCATTGGGATAGGCCTATGTCCAGCAGTGGAATGACTGCGGCTGAAATGATGATGATGATGATTGATGTATTAGTGGCTAAAATTGTCCGAAGTTTAGGCTATCAAGATGGTGACTCATTGGGTCTACATTCCACTTGGGAGTTATCTCTGACCCCCCAATTTATCATCAAGAGGTCACAATATACTTAATGACCCAGGTGATTTATTTACTTTTAAATTACCAAGTAAAAAATATTCAAATGATTTCAGGCTTTGGAAATACAGATAAAATAGTACTATGGTTATCATTATGAGTGATTATGATGTGTAATAACAGATCTTTGATTTGATGCAGTTGTTATTAATTTGATAAAAGCTAAAGTAGTCTGTCGTCGATGTTATAATATTGTTTTTAATAATAAAGATGCTATTGACCATTTTAAACATTCCTAGAAATAAGTAGTCAGTCATGTAAGTGAAAATTATGAATATAAATAAGATTTCTGACTATTGTTCTGATCTAGGCTAACAGTTAAATGGATTTTAATTGTTATCACGCCGATTGAAGTACAATTACGAGCACGATAGGGGGCTGCGCACGTAAAAGCGTGGGCAAATCCGCTTCACTTAAAACCAATACGGATCTTATTGGAATTGAAACATATTTGAATAACTTAGGTAAATAAACTAAGTAAGCCGTCTGAGATGGACTACAATTAGTGGCATGATGATAAATATCTGTGCGAAGCGAGGCACCGAAAATCATCGACGTTGTCAAAATAAATAATACCGTTATGTACCTGAACAATATGTGCTTCGTACGGGGTGTAGGCGGGTCCTCCGCTCTTTAAAAACTCACAGCACTATAACATAGTCGGGGCAACCTAAACTACAATATTTTAAACTTATTTTTCATTAATTTACAAGAAAATCAACAAGTAAATCTAAAAGTCTTAACATGGAACACCGTCACATTTCTTTCACTTTACATAGAACTTGACAGATGGATGACATATACTGAATGTGACATTTGGTATGACCACAGACTACAGAAGACTTTTTTGGCGGTAAGCTGTGAAGAGTACGGCGCTGTATTTTATTTTTCAAAATTTGTGTTTGTGCATAATCCACCAATATTATCATTATTCGCCAAAGTATTAGGAAGTATAGTGTTTGATTTATGTGATTTTCACGCTTGTTGCCAAAAGCTCCTCTAGTAATCGTATGGTAATCGCTAAGTGCAGTTTTTCTACCACTTCACTTAGCCTGATTCTTTTGACTAGACTTGACTACCGACTAGACTTTTAGATTTGACTATAGTAGAATTATTTCGACTTGATTTATTTAGTCAGTGCAGGTCATTTAGGTCATAAATCATAGCTCGGCCTCAGCCCGGCTAGGGCGGTGAGCATGTTGCGCGGGCGCAACGCCATTATCGATAAAAACAAATGAGTCATTGAAGGCAGGTACACGGCGGCGCGGCGGTGTTGTATGCGGTAGGATGGTGCGACATTGTTATTTGTAATGTAAAAATTTTACTTGAAGTTGTAATAATGACATAAAATATTATTGAATGCTCACTTAGTTATATTGTTTTTTTTTCTCTTTTTTATCTCTCTCGACGACTCTTGTGTTGTCTATTGCATGTCAGCTACTGACTAAACATGTGATACTTATGTAAGTACTATTAATATTAATTAAATATAATTATTTTAAATCATAATTATTCTTATTTTAACAAATACGTTGTTTTATCTATTTTCTTCTTGTTTTATCTATCTTTCATTTTTATCACTAACCCATATAATGACAAAACTAAATACACTATCGATTACGCTTATCGACAACAATAATGCGCATCACTATGCCCGCCCATAAGGCCCGTGAGTGGGAGAGAGAGCGAAATACTCGCTTCACCGCTCCGATGATTTATGATCCAAACTGCACGGACAAAATAATTGGCTAGTCCACTAAAAAATATATTGTGTATTTTATATATTTTATTGATAGAATAGACTATTTGAGAGATACAATTTAAACCAAAAAATTCTTAAAATTATATTAAATTATATACGGCCATCTCGAACTGCAAGAAAGCAAAAATTACGCCTAATTAGCGCTACCAAACAAAAAATATTTATTCATTACCCTGTTCTACCAACCTAAAAAATTAAATGCCGGAAAGTTATCCGGCTACGTCATACGATAACTTTGCTAAAAAATGAAAGTCATTGGGTTTTCTGCGATTTTTGTTTAAAAATACTTGCTTATCTAAAGATCTGATTAATGTAATCTGTTCCTTAAGCCTATTCCTCGAAATGGTTTACGAATTAGACATTTTCATGATAAAGTTTACTAGCCAATTCTACTTTAAGACTTGACGAAACCACACTGTAGGACTGAAAAATTAAGAAGGGATATTAAGGACTCGTATCCACGGCCGTATAACCCATTATTTAAAAAAAACATAAAAAAACAACTACAGAATATTGGAATGGCAACATTATTAATTGATCACACGTTTTTGGTAGACGTATGTATTATAATTTGACTAAAACTAGATAGTATTTAATTAATTTTAGTTGTGGAAATTTGTTAAAACATAAAATTACTTTTCCAACTTTTTCGCCGCCCGTAATAATTAACAACCATGATTAACAAAATATAATCATAAAAACACCATACTATTTTGGCTTTAGCGCTACATATTTTGGTAGTGAAGTTACACACATTCTTACATTAGGTACTGGAAGGCGTAATCCGCACTTTTAGAAAAATTGTTCGATACTATATAGCGCTAGTAATAGGTTTTACCACAGATTAGAGAATATATGCTATACAGATATTCAATAGCCATACATAGTGGTAAAACCATGAGGTCATTGTCTAATAAAAATAATTAGTTCCGCTATTTGATGTAAGATGGCGCTTCAAAAAGAAAAATAATTAAGTTCTGATCTCGCTTATTTTTGGCAAAAAAAGGAACTGACTTAAAAAAACACCATTTTTTACGTACTAAAATTCTGTATTTCAAAAGTTATGAATGTATGAATTACATACATACATACATACCATCACGCCTTTTTCCCGCAGGGGTAGGCAGAGACTACGGATTTCCATTTGCTACGATCCTTACAGACTTCCCTCGCTTCTTCTACGCTCATCACTCTCGTCATACACGCCTGCGATTACGGGTACTCCTGACATCTCCCTTTTTTAATATGTCTGCTATTTGGTCACAGTATGCCCCCCGAGGCCGGCCCTTACCGACTTTTCCTGTCACCTTTGATTTATAAATACCTTTCGTAAGTCTCCTTTCATCCATCCTTTCTACATGCCCAAACTTAACTTCTTATATTTTCGATAGATGGCGTAACAATGACTTTGTTTATAGAGTAACCAGGAAAGTTGGCGCGTTTCTATGTATGGTGATTGAATGTCTGTATAGCATATATTCTGTAATCTGTGGTTTAACACAAATCGTACAAAAATACTATTAAAATTAAATTAAAAATAATTAAATTAACAACATTTATTGTATAAATGTATGTATTAATTTTGTGTTTTTTTTTGTGTGTGTTTCCTACCATATTTTACACTAGTGTTATAGTGGGTTTGTTTTGCACCGTGTTTTGCACTTAAAGTATGATTAAACCGGCTATTCACACACTGCTGCAGGCCCGATCTAGTATGAAAGGCTGGGTTTAACCCTAGATCGTGCATGACTTGTATAGACTTGCAGGGACAATTTTTTGAGCCTTAGTCTATGACCTTCTCCAAGAATCAGAAAGGTGACCAACCCAAGCCACGTTCATCGTAGTTTTACAACTGATCATCATGTAGGCATACTGTCAGGGTACAAAGTTCTTCAGTCGCACCGACAAATTATTAAATTAAAGATATTGATAACTCAAAAAAGCATTTTATTGTCTTAACAGGAATGTTGCAAGTAATACAATAAGTAGTAAATATTTACATGATTTAATCTACCTACATTAAATGTAGGTTTCACGTTTTCAAAATTTAAGTCATATTCTGGCAATTTTCATGAAAATGGCGTCTCTATATAGTTCGTTCCCTACCCGCAGTTCGGATACAATTATAAAAAAATGACTTTTTGGTGATATCATTGTTTTAGCGGAATTTGTAAAATTTTGAACTTGCTTTGCATTGTAACTTTAAGTGTATAGTATATATTGTGTACAATTTTATTGTAACTCTTACTAGATATTAAAATATAAACAAACGATACATTTCTAAATAAAAATGTATAAATTGTATACCTAAATTGTTGAGCAATTCGAGCCTAAATGAGCACCACATTGATTTTAAATTTTTATTAAAACTTTATACAATAATATCACATTTTAGGATATCAAAATATGTTTTATTACTAAAACAGGTAATACATTGATTCATCTGCAACACGCATCGTCAAAATTGGTACAATTTTCAAAAACATATCCGCAACATGCTTCGTCAATAAGCTTATTATACTAAAAGGCCACCTCGTATCGTACCTGGCTCAAAATGATTATAAGTAAATTATACACACCAAGAATTAAAAATTTAAGTATATTTAACCCAAATTATAGGTAATTAATTTGTCAAATTTGGTTATTACTCGTACATAACTGATGTTGCTCTACAACAATCTAAAATTAAGTTTTAATACTATTTTTAATTTTTATACATTTTAATATCAGCGCCGGCTCTAGACAGAGAAAAACTATTGCCCTGGGCACAAAGTTACCAGGGCTGGACAGACACAATCAAATATCGAGCAAAAAATATTTACATAATTAAATGTTGACTTTTGCTTAGAAAATTTGCTGTTAATCTGGAAAACACAAGCAAAAAATTTTTCGTTAAATTTTCGGTCTAAAAGGAGTTGAAAGGCAATCTCGCTCGACCATATTAAAAAATTTGGGCTGGCGCTTCTCATGAATGAAAATGAATAAATACAAAGCCTGACAAAAGGTGTAAAATGATAAAAAACAAACATTGCTGTACAAAATGGCAAGATTAATATATCTTACTACTTCTAATAATCTTATTTGCCTACATATACTTTACGGTTTTAATAACAAATGTATAATCATTGAACTTATTCTAATAAATCAAACACATAATATGCAATTAGAATATCATCCTTATGCAATGCACATAGTATCAATATTAATGACACTATTAGACAGACCTGTTTTTTATATTTAGAGTAATTTCAAAATTAACATAAAAATATAAAAACATTAGGAAAACTAAGAAAATATTAATAATAGATTATGGAGGTACATCGCTTAGGTGAAGCAATACTTAGATAAAACCGTAAACACTATCCGTGGATTAGTATTACTGTGTACTAGTAAGTGAACCTTTAATAAAATAGTAAATTTTTTCTATACTTACTGAGCCTGCAACTCGGTTGCCATTTTGAGAATTAGATAAAAAATTCAAAAAAGGCTAGAGTCGCAAATAACAACGTTTTTGTGCTCATTCATATCGAGTGGGTTGCATAGTCAATCGACCCTGTACACCAGGTGCCAGAGTTTTTATGTTTTTGTGCTATATAAGTTGAAGTAGCCATAGGTCCATCAGATGTTTTCATAAATTCATGATAGTAATTTGAAAAATATTCAAGGTCATCATTGGCAATGTTCAGTGACGTCAACGACGGTATTTTTCCTCCAGCCGAAGAAAAAGTAGCCCACAGCGAGACCCAGGACTAAGGCTATGCAAAGCCAAACGTTGTAGGTCATGAACACCAGCATGAGGACGTAGGAAGCTGTCGACTGGACTACGTGGAGAAGAGTTTGGACAATGTGCCCGCTTGATAGCATTGAGTATCTGAAATAGATGTATAATTTTTATTACACGTGGAAGTTAAATTTAATCAAATCAACAAGTATTCGGTACCATCCATCCATCCTTCACTTCTATTCGTTCCATCTTCTAACTATACATAAAGTTTTAAAGGTAGATATTTTTTTTATTTTATAGCAGTCTATGATTGCAATGAACGATAAGATGCTAAGTGTGATGTTAAGTCATCATCTTATGCTTCAGAACCTAGGTACGTGGTTAACGATATTGATGATGATGATCGAAATTGAGTGACTGCTGCTTGACCTCCGTAACCCTTTTGACAGGGGAACTAGATCAAAAAAACATGACCAGAGGTGTGTTAATGGACAACACACACAGTCAGATTTTTGAAAGTGCCTAAAGGCATCTAACACAGCCTAACGACTAACATCTATCGGGAACAAGGGCTAAACGAGCACATAAGAGCCTAACATAAAAATAGATAGAAATGCAACCAATTCAATACAGGCTCCACACGCAGTCCTTTCACAGACGCAATCGTTCTGAACAAGTGAGCTCCTCGATAGAAGGTCTGTAAGTATCATAGTAAGTAGAAATCTGATGGTATGTACAATACAATATCTTTATTTACTACAACTGGGAAATCATTAAATTTAAATTACAAAGTATACAATATGGAGCAAAGGTGGACTCATTGCTAAGCAATCTCTTCCAGCCAACCTTTGTGTAGTAAGAGACATATTGTTAGGGCCCAGTAGAATTAAAAATAATGTGTACTATATGTAATATATACTAAAGATATAGAGAATATATACTATGGAAACAATAAACAAATTGAATTGAATTGTATATGCGGGCTGCTTCCAACTGTGGCTGAAATTATGATGATGTATATGTACTCACTTAACAACAGCAGGTCCACTACAATTTCCGCTCTGTCCACATTCATTCTTAGTGATATTGACCCTGGAGTCCCCAGTGTCAGTAGTGGCTCTGGAGTGGAGTGCTTCTCTGTAGTACTTCAGGCCTTCGTACAGGATGCCGGCGAGGAAGATGGCCACAGCTGAGCCGAGGAGTTCCAGCGCGTTGGTGGTCATCCAGCCGCTGAACAGGATCTCTTGGCAGACGCCGGTGTGGAACTGGAATGGTTATAGAATTTTATTTACTATTTTTAATAAATGAAATTTGATTGTGGACGTTGGCAAACTTAATGCGATCTATATTTTGGCAAGTGAAACCATAGAGTCTAGAGTACCAGGTTCGTGATTGAGGTTACACTTTCATCATTCTGGAAGGCGGTTCTGAAATACTCCGACACCAGTGAGTACAGGGTCGATTCATCATGAAGCCTATAAATTGATAAAACATGTTGTATTTTAATAAACAAATAAAAAAAAAACTAATTAATTATACACCGGTAAAACCTGAAAAATAAAAGATGCCTTTAAAAATTCTGACAGTCGTATAGATGACCACTAGCACACCATGGATTGTGTTCTTGTTGATTTGGCTACCCTGTAGCATATAGGTATCATTAGTAAGCAAAACATCAAGTGTTAATGTGATAACATTTGGGGAATGTGTGTCACCGTGCGTGTTTGTTGACCGCGCCACTTCCTCCGGCGACGACGTCCGATACATAACAATAAATAATGCTAAATCCGTCGTTCTGTGGACTTGAAGTTGAAGTAAGCCAAATTAGGAGGGCAATTGTGCTTATCGCAAATGTGACTCATGTAAAATCGGTGAGTCTAATGATTCCAACTCCAAACAACGTTTCGCCGTCGGGAGTACTGAGAATCATCTCGGAAAAAGTCCTGTTCTCGAGGGATTTAAGCTGCTGGTAAATGCTAATATTTACATACAGTCAGATGCAAAGGTGCATATATATATAATTTAAGAACAAAAAGTACTACAGCTTATACATACATATATTTTGAAGCTGACCGTACGTACATAGTGTCTCTGTGTCAGAGAGGCAATTCGTAATTAGACAATATTGTTGCACTGATATCGTTATCATTTGTACCCGTGGCCACAACTCTGTGGTCGCCGTGACATTGCTTTCCACCGCTTCCCACGGAAGTTGGCCAAACTATTATTTCAAATGTAGAAATATAGCTTTTTACCGCGGCTTCGCACGCGAATTTTAATCCCACTCCTAGATCAGGAAGAGAAAGGGTCCCAGAACCGAGCCCTGGGGCACGTCCATCTTTACTGTTGAACCGTTAGAATGAATGTTGTTTATATTATGTCTGCTGCTTATAACTTAAAATTGACGTCAATAACCCAATTGTTCATTACGGGCAAAACCAAAATGATAGAGCTGGAGAAAGAGTGTCTCATGGTCAACACAGTCAAAAGTCAGTCATTTTTTCGACTTTCTTATAATCATTAATGACGTCAACTACTTACCACCATTGCGTGACTGTGGCCCCCGCAGGGATCATCGTTGTCATGATTGTGATGGTCATGTCTTTCCATGCCGCCCATGCTGTGTGCCATGCCGTGCTCCATATTGTGGTTCATGTGCTCCATTTTTGATCACTGGCTGAAATTAAAACAGAAAACAATTTAGAATAGAAGAATTAAGAGTGTCTGGAGTGCTATCTTTGAGGTCTAAGTATGACTGACTGTAAAACTAAGTGTCGAACGAATTGAAAATGAAAATCATTTCGGTTCACCGGTTTCGCGTCAGGCATTATCATACGATACGTCCCAAAATAGTATGAATTTTTAAACTTTGAAAGAAAATAGTTTTAAGCGTTATTTCCTCTGTGTACGGAATTAATTATTTTTAACATAACGTCATACTTATGCGCACGAGTTGCAGAGCTATTGTGACAAACAGTTGCGAGCGCAAATTATGGAATTGCGATTGTTTGATATCTATAACAATGCCAGATGCCAGCGGCGTCTGTTCGTCTTTTGTTATGCTTTGTCCCATTTCGAAAGTCATTAGATATGGTATAAAACAAAAACTCATACATTTTATACGCGTTGATAGTTTAGTGATATTTTTCAAATCTAGTACATAGATGATCGGATCATTGTATCCTTCTTCTTAGCAAAGTCGACTCAAGTAAACTTTATTTGTGATGACCAAAACTTCGCCACTGACAATGCATTGTCAGTAGTTTCAGAGAGATCCATAAGCTTGCAGGTGATTTGTCACGAAGGGTAGGACAAAAGATTAGCCATGGTCTGGGGAGAAGCACCATATTAGCAGGCATTCAAAGAAATCAACTTTGAAGAATTTTATTTCAGTGTTTAAAGAACACTTAGCGATAATTCTAAGCTAAAGGAGCATAAAGCAAAAGGAGCCTACCTACTAGCTGTAACACCTTGCTGCTTCGA